>CAHIKZ030001113.1:2365000-2492500 GCA_903632075.3 Acanthosepion pharaonis
GAATTGTTTAGAAGAGAAAATTAGAAAATAAAATTCAATAATCAAAGCAAACTATTAAATCAAATGAATGAATTATTTTCAAAATGTCATCACAGGAGTTGGTTTAAACTTCTATATTTTTGATCTTACTTTATTTTTTAATTATCTAATCCTTCTAATGTTATACATATTATTATAGTTATTTCTATATTTTGCCTTCTCCATATCAATCCTATCTTTTAACCTTCCATTACTTTATGCATTCCCTTTGTCTTGGTTTGCTTTATTCTTTTAATTTATTCAGGGTATGGTTTGTATTCTTAATAATTTAACTTATCTTTAAAATTTTAAATGGTTAATATAATTATTTTTTATTTTCAATCATTTTTCTAATATTTTCTCTTAATTAAAAACTATTTTAAAATGATTCATTGTTAATTTTATTATATCTTATTTGTAAGAATATTTTGGTAATTTTGAGTGGTAACAGGTTCATCTTGAATCTAAGAAAAAGCAAATGTCAAATTTTAAAGTTTAGCAGGATTGTAGGGTAAAGGATAGAGTATGTTTACAATTTACCATTAATTCAAATCTTTGATTTAATGAAGCATCCTTATCCAAGAATGTGATAATCTACATTTTTTTCTTGTAAACACAGAAAACAAGGTTCATATAAGGATCTATATGTCCTTGCCAGTTTTAAAATTTATCATTTCACTTTAGGAGTTTTAATTTCATCTTTCAATTTCTGAAATATTCTGAAGGTGTTGCATCATATATGGCTTATCGTTCAGTTGGTACAATCAATTTCAGTTTAATATAATTTTTGTATGAATCTTCTGGCGGTGTTGGTAATATTTGGTACAGATGTATTGGTGTTTGGCTGACATTTTGCATTGATTGGTTATTGTTATTAACACCCTATATAAAGAACTTTTAGTCAACAGTTGCATTTTATTTTACTTAGTTATATATATGTTTAAATAAATCATTGGTTTCTTAAAGAGCCTGTTTTCTTACCAACTATAAAAGAGAATTTTTTTTTAAAACTCACAGGAAATGTAAATGGTGAGTATTTTGTTAAATTACCTAGGAAATGACATTGTCAGGTGTGCAATATTGTAGCCATTTACATCGGCTAGTATGTGGCATCTGGGTACTGTCTATGATTCTAAATCTGCGCATCATGAACTTTTACAAATGTTCACTTCTTAACTTTTGCCTCTCCCCTTACTTTAAACTTAGCATAGGTCATTCTGATTGCTTGATCTGGGTAAAACAAAACAAACACTGTATCCATCTCCTCTCCTTTTTTTTCTTACTTTTTTTCTTTTTCTTCCTTTTCTCATGAAAAATGGGTGTATCTTGCTTTAAAATCTCAATAAATTGTCTACTTACCAGTTATTTACTAACACCTGATGAGATGTGTTGATTCGCATCGAAACACGAATGCAGTTGTATAGCTTTTTTTGACATTTTTGATGTAATATCCTAAAAAAAAAAGAATATTATTCTACTTTGTATTGAGCCCTCTTTTAAATTAAATGTTACGAATGTTGGAATTGTACTTTATTTGTTCTCATGCTACATGGATGTGTGTGTGTGTGTGTGTGTGTGTGTGTATATATATATATCCATGTTTATATAGAATAAAGAATAATATATATATATATATATATAATATAACTTATTTTATATTTTATATTAGAATAAAGAACAAATAGGAAATGTTTATCAATCTAACTTATTTTACTTTTATTAAATGTGAAACATGTTAGATTGATAAATGTTTCTTGTTTGTTCTTTATTATGGAATTTCTCATCTTTTGTAAATAATCATTTGCTAAAAGCTGTTATATGAATGGAATATTGGGGTACTTTAATTAAAAGTGAAATGTGTTAGATTGATAAAAAATATCCTACTTGTTCTTTATCCTATCATTCTGCCAGATTCCAATGCATATTTGATCTGTATTTGATTCCAAGTCATATATATGTATGCGTGGTGCATTAGAAATACCTTCCACATATACCAAGACATTAGTGACAATGGTATCTTCATCTGGCTAATGTCTTACATGATTTGGTTGGTATGATGAACTCACTCCCATTGATTTTGATGACAGTTCAGCAACTGAGAACTAAACAGCTATACTAGCAACACATGATTTTTTCATACTAGTAAATGCTTTTCTGCAAAACCAACCATACTTTTAGGAAGAACTAAATACAGAAAAGTGTTGCACATAGTCTGTCACAAGGCCTTCAAATGACCCTCACCAGGTTTTGTATTCAGAGTTGTCCAACTTGTTGTGAACCAAAGCTAAAGAGCTCACATTATTATTTAAACATATAGCTAGGGGTAGGTGATGAGATGGAGTAAATTTCCAAGGTTATTTACACATAAGAGAATTTAATGAACCCAACTGGAATTTGAACTTGGCTCTCTGATTTCTCATTCTGAGCTTCTATCTATTGCACCACCTGCACACACCTGCACACACACACACTAGAATAAAGCCACTAAGACACTAGGGGTTACTGGTGGGAAAAAATTAGAAAACAGAAGTGTTATTGAGGAGTGAGAACAAAAGAAATGTAATCAAGAGATAACAATTGACATCACATTTAAATTTTTGAAGATTAAATTTGATTCTAAAGAAAGAAGCTAGAAGAGTGTTTCACAAGCAAGATGTGTGAGAAAAGAGACTGTTAGCATAAAATTTCTGGTTATATCTAGACAATTCAACTGTTTATTGATGAGAGCTTGTTACTAATCTAGTACTGTGCTAAAATATATAAAGTCTAGTATCATAGAAGAGAGCTCATCCAAATAGTTACCATGACAGTATTTATAGAAGAGGCACAAGGAAGCAACTTTACAGTAGGGGGGGGGAAGGGACTGAAACCAAGATGCATGGTCAGGATCAATAATATTGCTGATTGTTCTTTGAAACTTATCAAGAATCCCTAAATATGCAGTTCGAGCACCAGACCATATGCGGCAGAAATATTTGAGGCATGGCTGAATGGTAGACTTCTAAATATGTGTAAGATTGATTCAAGAATGAAAAAATGTCTAGCACAACACAATGAACCAACTTTCCTAGCACCAAGACCTAGCAATTATTCACTATAGTCTTTCCACTAAATGCCAACCAATAATGTTATCCCAAAAATGCAAAATGAGTGACTCTCCTGGATGTTAGCATCAGCCATGCTGATGGAAGATAGAAAGAGGTTCTTTAGGGGATTTATAGAGAGCACATTTTTTTTGAGTTTTTCAAATTAACAAGCCATTCTTTGCCCCAGTTAACAACTAACTGTAGGTCATTTTTCTGATCAGCCGCCAATTTGACCATATTGATCTGATCAGACTTCTATAGAGACAGATTGAAAATTTTTATGTCATCAACATAGATACCATGCTGATACCACCAGGAAAGTCATTGATGAAAATTAAAAACACAGTAGGACCAAGAATAGAGCCGTGGGGGACATGTGCATTTGATTTGTGATTTGAAAGACTGATTGAGTTCAAAAATTAATTTGGAGACACTGTGTGTATGTGTGTGTGTATATATATATATATATATATATATATATATGTATGTGTGTGTTTGTGTGTATATTTCGGCAGCATATTTTCATTAGGATAGGTTTCATTAAATAATTTAGACATGTTCTGTCTACTTATTCATGATAAGATCCTTTGATATTCACAGATAAGCTGTTTTGTGCAGTTATTAAAAGATGAGAGAAAAACACCATGTTGGCTCATATTGTGTTTATTCCGAATACTTTCGACATAGCATAATGTCAGCATGGCTTGGGTGATGTGGATACGATTTAAGGTGAGGTAACTAGGTATGCTGTAGAAAAATTAACTTGATTTATGATACCCACTTATCCTCAGACATCCCCAAGCATTTGCCAGACCCATTTTTGTCTTTTTAGCATTTAAACAGACGGAGTCAAAGAAACCATAGACTTCTCCAGCAAAATCCGTCTTTAATAAAATTTTCCACCTTGTCTCATCATCTACACACACATCTATATATAGGAAAATGATACATAATGTTTTATATATCAAGAACAATTTTAGGGAAAAAAAATTCTGTGCTTCATTTCTTCCTTGAGGACTTTATCAAACTAAAGTGAGGTTTTTGTACAGAATGGGGATGCTGAGAATTTTAAATTAAAATTTATTTTTTTAACTATATTTTTGGAATATGTAATTTAGCTGATTTCAGTTTCATATATATATATATATATATATATATATATATATATATATATATATATATATATAAGTAAGTTCAGTACCTTTAAAAGTTATATATATATATATATATATATATATATATAAGTAAGTTCAGTACCTTTAAAGTTAAATATATATATATATATATATATAAAAATAAGTTCAGTACCTTTAAAGTTAAATGTTGAATTCTGATTTGCAAGACTGTTAAGATCTATCATTAAAGTGACATTACACTAGTTTCCTTCAGTACAGTAGTTCTTCTAATTATATTTCTCTAAAATCTACAATATCTGCAGAACATATTAATCTCTATCTTCAATTATAATAAATCTTATGTGTATCTGTTTTCATCCATTTTTGATATGTTGGGATGGCTATTGCTTGTATTTATTTTTGATTTTTCTTTTTGCTCTCATTCAACATATCTTAGTTGCAAGCTTCTTTTTGTCTCCATTTCTTTGTTACATTATCATTATAAGAAGTCTCTTGGGACTAATGTTGAAAGTGATATTATTTTGAATAAAAGCACACATTTGAACAGTGGCCAACTAGACAAAAGCCTTCTTCATTTAGTTTGATTAGTGGGTATTTTTAAGTCAATAGTTGCTATCTGTACTCTGTATTCTTTATGTTTGAGATGAAAGGTGCATGTTGATTCATTGGCAAAAGAATATGGAAATATTGCATTTTCTTGTGGACTAATTCATTTAATTTGGTTGTAATCAGAACAAAGTAATCTTTTGTCAGTATAAGGTTAAGTTAAAAACAGTCTACATTTGTTTTTAGAATGCAAGAAACACAGTGCCGTGCAAAAGTTTACAACACATTACAAAAAATGTTTTTAGGTATTTCTAATAGAGTTAGATCAATTAAATTTTTACTTCATGTAGAACATATACTTATGTATTCAGTTAAATAATCAGATTTTTTAAAAAAACTTCAAAAAAGTATCCCATGAAGAAAAATCGATATTTAGTAACTAAAAAGTTTACAACATATTTTTTTGTTTTATTTACAACAGCATTTTTTTTTAATAAAAGTGTTCAAATTTTACTAGAATGTTCCAAATTAGGATGGAGTTGTTTTTAGAACATGTTTTTTTAGAATATTCCAGATTAATTTTATGATTACTTTTAGGAATGATTAAAAGTATTGGGTCATTCTTTTTCTGTCAACCGTTCTTTAAACACTGACAAAATGGGAAAAATAAAATAATTCATCAAGATCTCCATAAACATATTGTTGATCTTCATACAAATGGACTTGGTTATAGGAAGATATTTAGTCAGTTAAATGTGCCATTGAGTTCAGTTGATATGATATTTCATCAGTGGAATACATGTCATTCCATTTGTAGATGAACTTGGTTATAGGAAGATATTTAGTCAGTTAAATGTGCCCTTGAGTTCAGTTGATATGATATTTCATCAGTGGAAGACATGTCATTCCATTTGTAGATGGACTTGGTTATAGGAAGATATTTAGTCAGTTAAATGTGCCATTGAGTTCAGTTGATATGATATTTCATCACTGGAAGACATGTCATTCTGTTTGTCCCCAAAAAGCTCTAGTCATCGTAGAAAGGTAACAGAATGTACAGCAAGATTATTGGTGAGACAAGTTGGCAACAAGCCTTGAGTTATTCTTAACGAACTTCAGGGAGGACTAGAAGTAAGTGGAGTAAAAGTGAGTACGGATACAATTAGTCATTCACTTTGTCGATATGACATCTTTTCAAGAACTTCAAGGAAGAAAATGACTTCTTAAGTGAAAACATGCTCTTGCTTGATTGGATTTTGCAAATGAGCATTATATCAAACCTGCAGCATTTTGGGAAAATGTACTTTGTTCAGATGAAATGAAAATTGAACATTTTAGCAGAAATGCTGTGGCAAAGGTCTGGAGAAAGAAGGGTACTGAATATTTGCCAAAGAATACTATCTCTACAGTAAAACTTGGAGATGAATCAATCATGATCTGGAATTAGTTTAGTGCCTAAAGGTGTAGAGAACATCAAAATAATAGAAGGGAGGATGAATGGAGCATATTTTAGGGATATTTTGGAGAGAAAATTATGTCAGAGTACACATTCACTGGGCTTGTAACCAGGTTGAGTCTTTCAACAAGAAAAAACAATCCTAAATATTGTGCAAAGCTTACAAAATCATGGTTAAGTCAATCTCCAGATCTCAATCTGATTGAAAATTTATGGAGAGAGCTGAAACTGAGAATTCGAAGAAGGAACCTGCAAAATCTGCATGAACTAAAGGAATTTTGTTGTTAGGAATGGAAAAATATTAGCCAAAAAACATGCAAGAAATTCCTAGGGGACTACTCTAAATGCCTACATGCTGTAATTAGCAATAACAGTTACACTACAAAATATTAATAGATGATTAAATAAATGTATTGTAAACGTTTGCGTTATTAAATATTGGTTTTTCTTCATGGGATATTTTTATTGATTATTTTTTAAAAATCTGATTGTTTGACTAAAGGCTTAAACATTATTAGCAGTAAAAGTTTCATTAATCTGTGTTCGAAATACCTTAATAAACATTTTTTGTAATGTGTTGTAAATTTTTGCATAGAACTGTACCTATTGAACCTATATGTAGAGTGCTCTAAAATTTTTAACTTGGCTCACTTAGATCTTTTGGGAAGGGTTTATTAGTCAGGCTGAGAACCTTTCAACAATCCCTTTTATGTCAGTGTTGTGGAGTAAATAGTACACCCCTGGTGACTATATGAACTAGTCCATTACTATCAAGAGCTCCAGATCAGAGGTAAAACTGGTAGCCATTTAGAGTCAGTCTTCAGGCTAATACAGGCATCTTAGCAAGTAGCCAAAGCATATGTATAGAGAATTCTTATAGGAAGTATGTTATATAAGTAAGAGTGTGTGTGTGTGTGTTTTTTAAAGCAATTTGCCCTAAAC
Source organism: Acanthosepion pharaonis (assembly GCA_903632075.3). Classification (NCBI taxonomy): domain Eukaryota; kingdom Metazoa; phylum Mollusca; class Cephalopoda; order Sepiida; family Sepiidae; genus Acanthosepion; species Acanthosepion pharaonis. The sequence continues at coordinate 2,372,185 of CAHIKZ030001113.1, forward strand.
AAGGCAGGAGTGCCACTAACATACAAGGGGTTACAGAAAGTGATAGAGTAAAGATGAGTGTTTGGGAAAAGGATAAAGAGAAGGACAGGGATCAAGGTCAAGGCATCAGAAGATGTTGATTGACATTACATTTGAATATTTGAAGATTATAGCTATAAGGGAAGCAAGTGATAGGAATGGAGATCCACTGAGGGGGAGGTGAGAGCGTGTTATAGGAATAACCATAGAATAGTGGCATTATAATAGTCAGGCTCTGAGATTTTTTTTAGAAAGTACCATTTTCTTCTTCCTCTTACTAAGTGATTATCAAATAGACATATACAATGTGTCCCCATCCAAATCCCAAAAAAGAAAGAAAAATCCAGCCCCTTATTATTAACCAAAAAGCAATAGCCTACATTGGTCAATGATGTCATGCCTTTCTCTGCTTCAAAGTAATTCTCTTTTTGCAATGTCCTTTCAACTTTTAAAAGAGCCTGGAAAATCCTCTTCTGGGATTACCATCTATTGCTTCATTCTGCTTAATTTTGGTCTGAAATCTCCTCTTTTAAATATGGGAGCAGTCAAAATTTTTTGAGAGCCAAATTTGGACTTTTAGGAGACTGATTGATGTGGATAGAGCCAAAAGCTTCTGCATGAGTACGTGAAAGTCTGACATGCTATTCAGTCTTGCTCACTATCATCTCACTACCAATAGAGAAATCCCATGTAAATATGTTTTGTTCACAAAGGAGATGTGTTTAAAAATTGTACAACCTATGGTCATAAAAAAAATCAATTTTGTACATTTCTCAAATTGCATTTAATCACCTTCAAAATTTGCCCCTTAGTAGTTTACAGACTTCTACCAGCAGGTCTGTCACTGCTGGTAATACCTCTGGAATGCCTTCTCTTGAAGGTTATGGATCTCCACTGTAACTTTTCTCATAATTTCTGCTCACTACCCAAATTGCTTCTCTTTCAACATGATTTCCAGATTAGGGAAGAATCAGAAGTCATACAGTGTCAAGCTGGGGGTGTAGAGAGCCTATTGAAAAAGTGGTGAGTTGTTCTTGACAAGGAAAAGTTGAATAATGTGGGCAAAATGATTGGGCAAATTTCACGAACATTCTGCAATCCCCTGTTGAAATGTAATGCACTGATCCTGTGCTTATTCCCACTTCATAAGCAATTTCCTGGATTGTTACATGATGGGCTTCCATGTCTATTTGCTGAACCTTCTCAATCAGTTCCTCATTTTATCTTGTGGATTGTCTGGCTGAGCGTACCTCACCCACCCTCCACTGAAATCTGTCTATGTTTGACGCAATTGTATTATAAAAATTTTATTCCTACCAAATCCAAGTTCTTGTGTCAACCACAAAAACTTAGTAGAAATACCAAGTCATAATATTAGGCACATAATTACAAAAGACAAGACAACCACATTGTAAAATTTTAGAAGGAAAAATGCATTTATTTCCAATCATGGAAAAAATGTACAAATGCAAAATTTACACAAAAATTCCCTTTTTTTGCACTCACCAAGGCAGAATAACAGTTTTCTGATAGAAAAGATTACTAACAAAAAAATGGAAAAAAATTACTACTTGGGAAAAGACAACAATTTGAAAATAACAAATAGAGAAAAATAATACAAGGCAGTTAGTTTTAACATCACACTGTTCATGCTTGGGAAAATTTCTTAGAAATCCTTTTGTTTTGGCTGTCCAACCACAGGAGAATTTTCACTTAAACTTTTGGTCTCTTTGTAGCTGGCTGGTAACTGGTGCCTTCTTTGATGTTCTCTTCTTGATGACAGATGCTTTCTTTGATGTTGACAACCTACCTTGTTCTCTTGCTGTCAAAATTCTTCTCCCTGTATCTACTGACCTGGGTTCTATTTATTTTAAAAATTCAGCTCAACTCTACCCTACTGTTTGGGATGTTATTAGAGCTTAAGACCATGTCTCTCATTGATTAATATATATGAAAAAATAATTTCCTGTAAACTAGAAATGGATTCTTTAAATATTTTAGTGGGTTTTAACCACTGGGCTGACAAAGATGTACAGTTGTAGCAATTTTTAACATAAACCATCTGGCCTTCATAAAAATACACTTCTCTCAAAAGAATGTCTATTAAAAAACCCAATCTAGACTATTATACATTTAGATGATAGTAACATTTTTGAAATAATAAAAATTAAATTTTTATAGTATCACTTCTTGAGCTGAGTTTTGCCTGTGGCATCTTTGATCTCAGTTTTTTCCAGTATCATCAAGCTTTTAGTAGAGCTTGATGAAATGTCTTGATGTGTTTGGTTGTCTTGTCTAAAAATGAAAATCCGACAAGCATATACTACATGTCTGTACTTTAGGCATAACAGCTGGGAAATTACATGGTCTATCATTGGAAAAAGTTTCTTGCATGTGCAGGAAGGATTTCATCACTTCCCACCCAAAGGATTTAACCTACATGGCATTAGTTTGGGCAGGAAAATATACTTTTTGAACACACCTCATATGTGTAAAATTAGATTTCTACATTCTCAGTTTTAAACCTGTTAAAAGAGGATCATAGCTAAGTATTCTCAGTTTGTGCTGAACCCATTAAAATTGGCTCCAGAGTTCAGTACGAAATAACGCTTTCTGATTGGTCCATAAATAACAATGTCATGTTTCTGCCTATGTCTGCTTGGTTGACCTTGAGTTGATCTTTTCAGAGTTCCATGCACCAAAAATTTGGTAAACATTCTCTCGAGCATCCCTCGTGATCAAGAAAATTCATAAATATGAAACTTCGACATGACTTAATCAGTGAGTCCTTAAAATAATCAACCCGTCACATGAATCCTTGAAACCCAACTTTCCTGCTAAAAGTTAATTTTTATGAACCCAGCTTGTGGAATTCAATTTCTTTTCAACATCAACTCATCTAGTGACCAATTCAACTAAGACGAGATTCAGAAACCAATTCACTCAATATCTTAACAGCATAAAGGAAATCATAACTATATCTGTTGAAGGGAGACAACTCTACAGTAAGTCAAGCAATCTATTTCATTCAATTTCACCATCAACATAAACTGTTTAATTCCTTACCAGATAGCATAACACCTTTTTTATTATCTGTCTATATTTCTGAGATGAGGTATTATGCACACTATTTACATTATTTGGACGATTGTCATCATGGTCGCCATATTTGTTACAATGTTTTGGCCATTGTACACTCTGGCCTTCTTCAAGTGGTTGGAATGATGAACTAAACCCTTTATTTTACTCACTGGGGTAGACTGTTCTAGTTCGATCTCCTGTTAATTCCCCTCTCCAAATTCTCCACTGCCTTAACCAGGTATTGAACTCACTCTTTTGGGTGCTGTCACTGGATCAAACTAACGCCCTTATGCACTATGCCATGTGTCCTTGATCACACAACCAAGAACTCTAAAGTTATAAACAACTTTATTATATTGCATGTACTTGTTATATTAAAATAATTTTTGCTAAAACAAATATTTGCCTATTTGATTATTTCTCTTGTTAATGTTGTCTTTGTTGCATTTGATTTTAGTAAAAATAGTAGAGGGTCAGTTTAATTTGTATTTTGTCACTGATACAGATTGGCTAACCTACTATATATGTGTAGTAAGGTCTCCTCTGACTGGTTACCAAGTTACATTAAGATGTTCAAAATGACTTAATGCCTTTTGAACAGATTTTGTATTTTTATTGCATTTATCATTTAGCTTCTATGTGATGACAGATTAATAGGTCTGCAGCCTGTAAAATGGTTATTAGCTGAATTTTGATCTGAAATTTTTACTGTATAGTTTTTATCCATGAAATTAATATTCACAATTCAAAAGTGCACTGACAATAAGATTATGACAAAAATATTTGTGAAAGTAAATTGTTTTTCATCACTAGACTACAACTACAGGGTTTGTTTTTTTTTTTTTATTGTTAAATGGCATTAGGAGTGTTTAGTTTCAACTCTCTTCATTAAAAACAATCACTTTTAATTTTATTGTGACATGTGTCATATCAGTATGTACATAATTATTTTTTTAATTAGTGCATTTCTGTTTATTCATTGTAATATTGTTGCTTCTTTTTCCTGTCTTAAATCAAAATTTTCAGTACATTACATGGTGGGATTACCTTACCTTGTCTGCCAGGAGAGTTTTTTTTTAATGATTGCTGGGTAGCATTTTATAAAGAAGTATAAAACGAAGGGAAAAAACCTTCTTTTTGTCTTTTTTCTCTTTCCAACTACAGGATATCTTAGTGGCAAGAGGTTACTTTGCTCTGAGGCAAATCACCTACTTTTCTCACCTTTATTCTGAGCTATGTTATTCTGTATATAAATATATGAAAAGACCATTATATGTTGAATTCATGTATTTTGAAAATTTTAAAACATTCAAGCAAATGCTATTAGAACTGGTAATCCAAATGCAATTTGATTATGCTGTAACAATGTGTTTTTATTTTAAGAAATATGAAAGTGTGGCATTGAAGTCTAAAAGCACTTTGTGATAGTGAAAGATGTTTTCCAAAATCTAAGTAAAGTATTAAAAATGGGAAAAACTTGTTAGAAACAAAGAAAAGAGTACTGAACTGTTCTATAATATCAGTCCCACAATATGGAAGTGAATGTTAGACACTCTTCTCATAGATGGAAAACAGTATTGAATCAACAGTGATGTGATTCTATAAAAGGATGCTGATAATATTATGAACCAAACAAGTGATCAATGACAAAGTTTTAGAGAAAATGGAAACAAAACAGTTATTTATACTTAACATCAGAAAGAGATAGTTGAAATTTCTTGGGCACATAGTAAAGAAATGGAGGCTTAGGAAATTTGATAATTACAGGATAGATTGAAGACAAGAGGGACAGAAGAAAACAATGCATAACCTACCTAGCATGTTTGGGTAAATGGATGGCAGAACAAGGTTTAGGAGACATAACAAAAAGACAACATTTTTAAGAGCTCCAAAGTGCACAAGATTGGAGCACTGTGAGTACTACTTTTCTGAAGGGATGGCATATATAAATGTGGCTCAAACACATGCAAAAAAAAAAAGTGATTAAGATTCTGTGAATGATCAAATATATCAAAAGAAAGAAATTTCCTGCTGGAAATTTCTCACTGACCAATGCTCCACATTCAGGTAAAACTGTTGAGATTGAAGTGGTCAAAAAATATTACAATAATCAAATTTATACTATGTGGAAGATAGCCAACATACTTGAAATATCCACACTTTGCTGTGTGGCTTTCACATAAGATAATATTCTACTTTTGAAACAAATTACAATGAAAAGTGGATACTTTACAACATGGAATGCAGTAGGTCATGACTAAACAAAATGTATCAATCTCTAATTGTACCAGAACTTATCTTCATCTAAAGTGATGCTGTATAGTTGGTAGGACTGGAAGGGATTTCTATATTATAAACTACTTCCAGAAGGCCAACCTATTAATTTGAATAATTAATGTTTCCTTATATACCAGCTGAAGGCGGTAATTGATAAAAAGTGTCCAGAATTAGTTAAGTGTAATATCTTATTAGAATAATAATAGACAGTAGCAGGTTTTCTTGATAACTATGCAAAATTTGTCACAAGTTTGCTAGAAAGTTTTCATTTCATTCACAGCATTTAGAAGACATGGTCATCTTTGGATTATCATTTATTCTGGTCTTATAGAATTTTCTTAATGAAGAAAAAAATCAACTTCCTGAAAAACTGTAAAAGGCATCAAGAGCAGTTCTTTGCTAGAGAATGATAAAAAAAATGGCAGGATGGAATAATGAAGTTGTTTGAAAAATGGTAGATTAAAAGCAGATTTGTTAAATAGTTGATGTAGAAACCAAAAAAAAATCATTTCTCATTAATAAATTTAACATACTTTTTGACAAACTCAATATACTTTCTATCAGAATTTTAAATATTTACCTTCATTTAATCCATAGTTTCAGGCTAAGTTCAAATGAATAAATGATAGAATCTCCTATATCAGATGAAAGAATGTTTGTTTATCAAAATAAAAGCAGCAGTTAGATGTAATTTTTTCCCTCCCAGAAAATTTAATTTTTTTCAAATTATTGATGTGAAACAGATTAAATTCTGAATAAATTTAACAAAGTTCTTACTCCAAAATTCTTTGTCTATTTTATATTTTTCAATCTTGCAATATAACAATAAATATGTTACTACACAATAATAATGTGTGTAGACACATGTATCAGAAGTGGTAGAAGTAGCTCTTACTGGCCTGAATATTGCTGCAGCAGCAAAAGTGCTCAATGTAGAACAGAGCTTTTAGATAACTTTAAAATACACACACACACACACACATATATATATAAATAAAATCTAATTTAAGATGTAAAATAGTTGCTTAAAATGCACACACACAGAAATACACACACACACACACACACATATATATATATATATATATATATATATAATCTAATTTAAGGCATGAAATACTTACTATAAAATTTCATCAGCTTGGCTTACCAGGCAGTGAAGAAGGAGAATTTTATTGTTTTTAAGTGTTTACTGCCTGATGAGAAAAATTGGTGAAATTTGAGTAGTAAGTAAGCAACTCATTTACATCTTAATTTATATTTCATACATATATATTGTATGTGCATAAGATTGTATTTTAATCTCATCAAAAAGCAGCCTGCAAAGAAAGTTTAATTTATTACTTAAAGAACTATCAGATAATTATAAATTTTATCTAATGTGTATTCTTGTAGTAATAAATTATTCTATTTTTTTTATAAGACATGAAATAAGAAATTAACTGGTTCTGTTAAACTTTGACCTTGTGCCAGGCTTTTACATTATTCAAAATTGGTTCCGGTTTTGTGTGTGCCATGATCTCAGATTTGATATTTAGATTTAGTGAGATTTTTCTTGTCCATTTTCTCTGTGCTGCCTTTTTTATATTCTTCAACCTCTGTCTTCCCACATCCCATTATTTATTCTTTTTTTGGTCCATAAGTCCAGAGATAAAAATGTCTTGGGCCAACTACACTGGCCCTGGCCATTCATCTTCAAAAGGTACCTATCTGAGTATTTATCTGCTAAAAGGAAAGACATGAGATTGATCTTTTTGGTGGCTTTTGCTGTAGATATTCAATCTATTTATCAATAGACAGTATTGACATGTTTTTATTATAACAGAGGAAGTGATGTTTCTGCTTCCGATGTTTTGTATCAAGTGATTTATTACTTAATATGTGAATGAGTGCCACATTTGCACACTGCTTAGGTTTCTACCCAGAAATTTCAGCATAGAAGTGATGCAGAATTTCATTGCAGTCAAGATGATTTCAGTTTTGATAAATATAGTCTAAGTAATGAAATGAAGTCAGTTCAGTATTCCTTGAAGGATTTAAACTAGTTTCTTCAGATTTTTTTGTCATGATTTGGGGTACCAGGTTCTTCAGCACTCGCCCAGAAATGTCAAATATATATAATGTCAGGAGTGAGACAAGATGCCACTATCTCGAATGACTGCCATTTATATTTGCATATTGGTCTATGTGGCTAGCACAGACTACTTGTCTGGCACCATTGCTGGTGTACCCTCTAGGACAGTTTTTCATACAAGACAGTACCTCCTGTCCTACTCCACATGCCTCTTCTTTTCCTGAGAGCACGAGATATCTGGGTTGGGGTCAGTTGCAGGGATGTCTTTGAGTCCTCATCTGACTGACTTTGCATCTGTAGAGACAGAGTCCTCAGTGGCTGTGATGTTCTTGCCATGCAACATGGGCTATAAGTTTGGTGACAGTTGTTAGCTTTTATCCGTTTACATCTCTGATTTACCCATGTACTCCACCCCTATGAAGGAAGATGGTCTTTTATAGCATGGGCATACAGCATGCCAAGGACCTGAATGAGAGTATTATGATGGGTTAGTAGGGCCCTGGGCACATGACCATGGCGTATGTGGCCATGGTTGTCAGTGTTGTCTGTCAATATTTGCTTGGCTGTTTGACTGCAAATTCTGCTCACGCATTACTTTGGGAGTAGTACACTGATGATATGTGTTTATCTCCCAATTGCTAACAAATGCATTATATTCCTGTGACTCAAACAATGTTTCTGCTATTGGACAAAATTTCTTCTGGTAAACCATATCTGCAGAACTAATTCCAAAGAGTGTCGCATGCTGTTCTAGACTTTCTGGATGACATTACGGCCTCTTCCACCCACCCTGTGACCGATCTGCATATATCATGTACATTTTTCTATGTAAATCAAAGAAGTCTGATAACATTTTCTGGAATTGGAATTTAGGATTTGACTGTGCCATCAAGGGTTCCTTAGGCTGTGTTGAGCCATTTCATTACAAATTCAGCATTGCGCTCTAGTCTGCAAAATACTTGCATCCAATCCAGGTCAAAACAGTAGTTGTCTGGCATTTACGAGCATGCTACTAATGCCCTGGTGTGTAGAGTAAATTGATCCAAGTATGTAGTTGTTTTGGTATGAGGATCTTAGTGTCTATTATTGGTACTCCTTCCAGGCAGTACAAATCTTTGCACATAGGCCAAAATCAGCAGATTATTGCTGGTAGGTCATGACATGACCTGAGGAATCTGCTTTCTATATATTCAAATAGAGTCTAGCACTCCTCATCTGTGGCTGCAGTGGCCACAGTTCTGTTCCATGTGATTGTCCTTAGCTTGGGGCCCTGTTCATATATGGAGTTAAATGATGCTTTTATAGCACTGTCAACTATTTGTGTGGCATCCTTAACTGTTGTACCAATATCTGTTTGCAGTGTGGGATATCTTGAGGTACAGTCCAAGGGGACATTGAGTTTACCAGGAGATGCTTTATGCAGAATTTATACATCAGGGAGCATTTCTTGAGGGAAAATAATTATGTTTATTTTATATTCTCTAGAGCCTTGTCTGAAAAAATTCTTATCAGTGGTTTGTGGTTCAGTTACCAATAAGTTTGGGCATCCTAGTACAAACATTTGACAGGACTCTAATTCATATACCAGAGACAGTGCCTCTCCCTCAACTGGGGAATAGCATGATTCAGCATCACTGATGAGCTGGATCCAGCCAGGATAAGTTTTCAGTGGTTTTCACTGAAATTGGACCATGCTTCCCTTGCACATTTGCAATGTTTCTGAAACCGGAAGAAGCCAATTCCTGTTGTAGTCCGTTGTCAGCCATGTTGGTCTGTTAACTTCAATGCCTTTATTCTGTCTTCAATTTCTTGTGCAATCATCTGTTTGGATTTGTTGAACAGTTGATTGAGTGTGTCATCCTAATAAAACATACAGTCTTTTGAATGTACCAGTTCCCAGAAAGGGGTCATTATCTCAGCTTGGGTGAACGCGTATGATACCTGATTTATTAGTCCAAACCAGAATCTGACACTAGTGATGTTTGTAGGTGTGGGGAACTGCTGTATGGCATTTGTCATTTTTTCTTAGGTTTTACACCATCTTTTGTTATTCAGAACCTGGCAAACTCTGCCTTGTTTTCTGCAAAAATGGAAATCCTCTCGGTTGAAGATGGTGTCATTCTTGCTGCAATGGTTTTTTTTTTATTCTATTGTGTACCAAAAAGCTGTTAGTATGCTGTCATCTATACAGTGAGTTTTTCTGACTATACCATCAGTGATATCATCAACCCAAGGAGTATATGCTATGGTATGCATTCCATGTGTCTAGCATGGTTTTCCTTGTGTGTGCTGGTAACATTGAAACTTGATTAAAAGGGGATGGTGTATGAAGTGTCTCCCTCATGGTGGCAGCATTGAGTTTCTGTAGGTCCACCATACATCTGGGTGATGCACCCTTCTTTTGGTGCAACCACCATTATTGAGCACCAAGTTGAAGGGGTACCAACTGGTACAAGTTTGAAGATGTCCAGTGCGACATCACAGTGAATATCCTGTTTGACTCTTTTTTTTTTAATGATGAGGAATTGGGATCAGTATATGGACTGATGTCGATGGTGTTCCTGGAATGAAGGTGATGTTTAGAGGCTTCCCATTTATTGTCTGTATTATCTGGGGAGGACACCTGTTGAATGTGCTGGGCCCAAAATACTCCAGTATCTCAGTCAGTGCCTATTGTTTTCCATTAGGGGAAATGGGTCAGTGGTCGGCTTTGGTGGAACAGCCATTCTTTTGAGGGCATTCATATTGGGCCTTTCTATTGGTGCTTCTTGTCACATTTTACTGTGACATTGGGGCTAGAAGGTTGGAAGGTAGTAATTCTAGATCTTTCAAGGTTCACTCCGATCACTAAAATCCAGACATGTTATCTGATACATACATGGTTTGGTGTGTTTCCTTTGAGCAAACCCTCATGTGTGAAAATAGTACGCCTTTTCTGTGACTTGTTGTCACAAGATATTAGTCTGCATTTGAGAATCTTTTGTATCTTGTATTTGCTTGAGCATCTCTGTCTCCCAGTGTCAACAATAGTGACAATTTGGTGGGTGTGGAGGCTAACTGAGCTGGCTGGAGTGTACCTGAATTCAACATGGTATTCCAGTATCAGGGTCACTTCCACTGTTAAAGATTGCAGTAGTTCTGGAGGTCTCCCTTGGAACTTGCTTCTCTTTCACATGAGGTACAGCTTTGAATTGTTTGAATTAGCAGTTTACATTTCTGGGATTATCTGTATGCCTCCGGGAGTTAAACATAAATGAATCCTGTTTTGTTACGCTTCTTGTTGATTTGTTGGTGGACTCCTTTTCAAGTTTCTGGCAAACCCTTTCCACATGCCCCAGCAATCTACTATTGAAGCACATTAATTTGGCCACCAGACATCCCTTTCTATCCATTGGCTCACTGGGATGTGAGGTCCTTCCGTATCCCCTGTGAAGCTTGACATAATGTGGGGTCTTGATTCCCTTGGACTGTTGCTCTCTGTCCAACCTTTGCATATTAAATTATCTGATAGTGGGTATATCATTATGGAAATGAGGGGTCAATGTGGTTTTCAGGGTGACCAACCTTTTGAACTTCTGCTCCAGAGTGGTGAGAGTAGTGGCCTCCACCAATATTCTACTTTGATGTTCAATATTAGCAAGACCTGCCACCATTTCCCCAGCAATCATGTGCCCAGAATAATTTACTTGCTGGCCACAACTGCTTTCATTTTGGTAGATAACCACAAATTCACAAAATCTTGCTCGGCCTCATAGTTGGGCTAAGAAATGTGTAATCGACTCTTTTTGTCTCATATTGTGGAACTTCTCTCTGTACACCTTTTTGCATAGTCCCCTAACTATGATCAGCCTTATTTAACATAGAAGTTTTTCCTCAGTGGGTAGAGTTGAGTATTTTGATCTCCACCTGGTTGAATGGTAACCTGTTCACCTTGAGAGAACACATCGTCCTTACCTCATTGTGAATATCTGCTTGTTTGGTTAGTCTGTACATTTCCTCGTACCAGGTCGCTGTCTGTTGTGTCTGGCTCTGTTGCAGGTTGTTCTGGTTTACTCACATTTGACATGCCAGACATGTCACAAAGCCCTTCTGTTTGACAGGTTTGGTTTTTAATCCTGCTGGGTGTCTGTCTTACACACGGGAAAAGCCTGGTGGAGGAACTGGTTTAGTTTTTGATGACCCAACTGTTATGATCCAGGTTAAGACCAAGGAAGAACAACACGAACATAAGAGTAGAAATAATGAAGGTATATTACATGAAATAATAATACAAGATGTGGAAGGTGTTAGTATGACTGTCAGTCTGGTTTGGAGTGAACTACTATCGGCTCGACTCCATTCAACCCTCTCTCTTGAGAGGCATAGTATACATAGTGTTAGGAAGAGTTCATTTTGTAGTTATAGGTAAGGACCCATGACACCAACCATAAAGTATGTACACTTGTAGAGTGACCTGACATAAAAAGAAACTGTCTAATACTCTGAATGTATAGGTTTATTATACTCAGCAACATGTGCCACACATGATATCAATCTCAACAAGGTGATTATATATTTATACACGGGATACTCTTTCTTTTCTCCTTGCTGTGCAATGCGAAGTGAAGTTAAGTATATGCTTATAAATAACTTGTCTTTTCACAACATTTTTTTTCAGATTAATATTAGGGGAAAACAGTCTTCTCCTGTACTGGATGAAAATTAGTGTAAAATAATAGGATGAAAAAAGAGAGGTTTATTGTAAAAGAGAATACACTACTGAAAGACAGGGAATCAGGTGACAGGCTAGTAATTCCTGAAGCAAGCCCCTAGGTATATCTGGTGCTAACTATATATAGCTACTAATATAATCAATTCATATGGCCGATAGGGAGTATGGGACATTCCATTACAACATATAAAAAGTTTTTTTTTTATCCCTGTTTATTCCAGAGTTTGTAAATATATATTTATGTAATGCTCTATATATGGTATCATTCAATGATCCTAGATCTTGTGAATATTTTTGTGTGTTAATGTTTGAGTTCTTCTCTACTTTGCATTTAAAAGCCTTATAGTAAACAGCTGATGGTAGTCCTGTTCTAAGCTTTATTTCTAAGAACTAATCTGCCAGTCAGTTATGTGCCATGCATGATACACACTTAGGCAATCATGTATCTTTCGATGCATGACTGACAAGGTAGATTTTTTTTCTTGCAGTAGGTTGCCATTTCTTTCTGCAGCAGACTAGTTGTCATCCAAGGTTATAGAACCCAGTCTGTCCTACTATTTACCCATACCCAGCTATGGGTAAATAGTAGGACAGACTGGGAGGAGAAGAAGAGGATTAATACATTTCCCAAGGCTGTTAGTATGTAAGTGAATGTAATGGATTCAATTGGAATTTGAAATTGGCTCTCCGATTCCTCAATCACCACACTTAAATTACTTAAGCCAGTTCTAAGCATTGCAATTACATACTGTTTCATTTCCTTCAACTTCCTCAGCTTTAAAAGCAGCTTCTCTGTCTTTAAAACCCAGTTTAAAATAAGGACTTAAAGTACCAACATCTCAAAGCAGAAATAAATATTTGAATGAATTTTTTTATTCAACATTATTTCTAGTGACTTTATGTATTTGAGTTGCTATGACTTTTTTGTATTTTCTTAAATGGTGAAATTAATAACAACTATTCAAGATTAAAAAGTCCTCTTAAATAAGGATTGTACATCTGACAGGAATCAAACTTGATTTTGTTGAATTCACAGATGAAGTAAGAATATATATATATATATATATATATATATATATATATATATATATATATATATCATATATTCAATCATTTTATTTTAAATCAGTCAATTTCTTGTCCATGATTTTCTCTTCTTCTTTTTATATATATATATGTTTATATGTGTATGTGTACATATATTTATATTTGTGGTTTATATATGTGTATGTGTGTGTGTATATATATATATATATATATATATATATATATATATATATATATATACACACACACACACACACACATAATTCTTTATGTTTATATATTTCTCACCACACTTATGAATGGCTGATGGCTTCTAACACCCTGAAAATAAATTTTCTAGGTCAGATGACTCGACTTCCTGTTACCTTTTCCTGTTATTATTCTTTCTTTTTTAGCTTAAGTCTAATTGTTTGGCTAAAAGAGATTAACCCTAAATCAAAGTAAGTCCGACAAAAAGGAAGAAACTATTTAGGTTTGAATATTTATTTAAGGGAGATTTTTATAAAAAGTGTACAAAACACATACAAAAAGGTTATAGATTTGAAAATATTATGATGAGGGGAAGTGTCAACACAATGCATAGAACAACTTAAATAAAAATAGTTCAAATAACAAATTGGCTTCGATAAGCAGTTTGTGTATTTATGTCATTTGAAGTAAGTCTTTCTTTGAATATAAAGGGAGAAATGGTCAGGTTATGTCGGCTGGACATTTTCTGTGGTTTGGGTTGAGTAGATAGGAAATTGGTCTGGTTGCAATGAATCGTTCACTAATGCTGACAAAATCTTTCAAAATGAATACTTGTGGCTGTAATAATTTGCAGAGGAATCTATCATAGTGAATCATATATATTAATCAACTTGGTATGTGTAATTGGATATTTTTAATCTAAAAAAATGAAAGACTTTGTCTACACTACAGCCAGACTCACAGATCCAGAACTCTACAGAATTTGAACCACTTCTCATTTTAGATTAATTATTTACCTGAGGAATGCAGATGTATAAATGATTTTCTTTTAGTATAATAAGAAAATCGATAAGGATGAGAACATACAAAACACATTGAGTGAACTTTAGTTTTGTTTAGAATATGCTTTTATTTTTATTTTACTGTTAAAAAACAGCTGATTTTAAAAAAAAAATCTTTTTAAAGAAAATCAAGAATTAGTGTAATTGCCTATTTTCAATCACATGAAAATTCTAGGAATACTGATTTTCAAAGATTTTACTCTGTTTGAAAGTTTGATGGGATATGATTTTCAACTCACCTTGGTCTTCTTATTTGTGAATTTGATAATACTTTGGAACATTTCATAGGTGAGGATGAAAGCAGTTTGTCATGGAATGGTGATGATATATGTTGTGAGAATGTTAATTCCCCAGGGTCATCATCCACAGAAGCAAATCAAATAGTAATAAAGTCAGTGGAAGCAATGATTGTCTTGGAGCAGTTAATTAAATTTTCATTTACATGAAAGCAATAATAAGAACCTCAGACAGTAAAGGTGACATTTTCTTTATAAAATTAAAAGTCAAACAAAATCTCACCTTGGGACAAAATGATCTAAAAAAAAAAAAAGAAACTCAGTACCAACTGTTTAGTTCATATCTGTTTTGAACCAACTCTCTTTTAACCAATGTCATATTTTGGTTATTTTTTTTTATGAAGACAAGAAATTCATTATTTACACTATTTACATGTTGACTATTGTCCCCATCTTTGTTGTTATCATCACAATATTTCAGATGTTGTGCCTTCTGGCCTTCTTCAGTTCCTTGTCAATCAAGGTAACCTTGATGGAATTTGAAACTGAACCCTTTATTTAATCTATGAGGATAGATTATTCTCATTCCACTGACCATGTCTAGGGATATCTCATCTAGTTCTTATTTAGTACTTCTCAGTAATGAAATGAAAACAATAGTACCCAGGCTTTATTCTCATCATGTATGAATGAATGGTTGTGTACAGAAACTCTTCCCAAATCTCTAAACAATGATAATCTGTCAGCTTATTGGATTCTGTTATCAGTTTTTATTCTTATTTTTTATACATTATTATAATATTAATGAAAAAAAAAAGGAAAAAATAATTTTAAGGTTAATTTACAATTTGTTAGCAAAAGGGACAAATTAAATTGGAGATATCAAAATCAAGCAAGTACAAAAATTTAAATATCTGGAAAGTGTTTTAATAAAGGACAGACATTGTGACAGTGAAATACAAAGGTGCATTGGGATAGGGAAAGAAGCATTCCAAAAGCTAAGAAAAATATTAAGAAAAAGAAAAAAATCATTAGAAACAAAGAAAAAAGTATTGAACTATTATAGACAGTGAATGCTGGACAATTTCTGTGCAGATAAAGAAGAGACTTGAAGCAGCAGAAATATGGTTTGACAGAAGGATGCTGAGAATACCCCGGACTGAAAAAGTGAGCGATGACAAAGTTTTAGAGAAAATGGAAACAAACAAGAAACTTATACTCAACAACAAAAAAAGATAGTTGAAATTTCTAGGGTACCTATTGAGGAAAGACGGTTTGGAAAGTTTGATACTCAGATATTTAAAAAAAAAAATACATCAGTTGTGCTTTCTTCAAGCATATGAATTAGTGAGGTCAGGAGTGAACAAAGATCTGTCCCTGTTTTATGACATGACTATTCCAATCTAATGAAAATATGATGTTGTTTTCATACTTCATTGTATTTATTTATTTGTTTTGAAGAGTCAGAAGATACAGTCTGTTAGAATTCCATCTGTGAGTGAGGGACAAATATTTTTGGTCTGACTATCTTATCTATTTAGAGTTGTTAAAGTCAGCAGACAAAATATGTTATTTTTCTGCCGCTTGAAATGTCGGCTAGTTTGATGAATGGTGTGAACAATTACAATGCCAGATTCAGTTTAACCAACTTTACGGATGTAATTAGAATTTACTCCATTAGAAGAAAAGAAATTAGACATTAATCTTTTTTCTTTCTTTTGCCTCTTCTTGAAGTACAGATATCAACATTTGCTCATTCTTTAGAGAGGCAAAAAAAACTAAAAAGTTTAAGATAATGAATAAACTGACATTTTTTTAGCACGTTGATATCTTTGTAATTGTCATGTACTCAATGACAGATTTTTAAAGCAAATTTTCATCTTTAAACCAGTTATACAGAAATTCTTTAAGACCAGGTTTTCTTGTCTTTGTTTTTATCACACTATTTCAGCTGCTGTGCCCTCCAGTCTCGTTTCTGTCTGAATTACAGAGACAGGTTCATACCAGTTTTCTCATTTTTGTCTCTCACACAAGAATTTGATTTTGTGTCAAGCAGCTTTCTTTGTCTAACTTCCTGACAAAAGATGTTTTTATTTAAAAATTAATTTTTCTCAGGTTAGTTTCCTCATGTTTATTGTCTTTACCATGACCTTCCATCTACTGTATTTTCTCTCTATCTGTATTTCTCACAGAAAGTATTGTGGCTATTAAAACTTTTTTTTGTGGGGTTCATGCCTTCAGAATTGTTTTTATCACAATATTTAATCTGCTGTATACCCAGTGTTCTTTCTATCTGTATTTCTGAGAGACAGTATTGTGGCTATGACAAAATGGTTCTTTGTAGCTAGTATCTTTAGTGTTGTTGTCTTTATTACAACATTTCTCCCACTATTGTCGCTGGTGTTTTTATATCTGAATCTTTGATACATTTGGACCAATTTCTTTGTCTTTATCAAAACCTTTCAGCCATAGTATTTTTCAGCCTTTCGCAAGTATCTTTCACATTTAGTAACCTTACATTAATTTGAAACAGAACACTTTATTTGTTGATGTACAAGAATATGTTGTTCTCATTTCTTTGCCATTTACAACAAATGATTTCTTTCAGAATTTTAAGTTATACCCTTTTGATGATCTAGGTTGTCATTTCTTTAACACTTTCAGTGTCTTCCTCAGGAATGTTGTGCATAATACTTTAGATGATACACAAAAAGAAGGTTATTAGTATTATTTATTAGCCAGTCATAGCTTAAACCAGCTATTTAGTGCTAGGAAGAATAATGTGTTTTAGCCTTCCAATAGCACACCAATACTAATATTACTATTAGCGTAGCCATTGATACACTAACACTGTATTCGAATACAGAAAAACGAGATACGCGACCGTAACAAACAAAACATTTAATAAGGCAAACAACTTACATACATATATAGATTTATATATTTCCCAAAACAAATGATTGTTCATACTGTCCAAAGGAGGATGTTTACAGAACGAGAACAAAGAAATAACATACCAACTTTATGGCCTTTGATCATCCGCAGATAAGTGAATAGAAATTACTTTTTCTTTCGCTAGGCCGTGCACATGTTGACCAGTTTCCACATGTGTGGATGCCTTGGTGGTCAGGAAGGTAACCAATCTGTAGAGGACTGTGTGGGTTTGGGTGTTGTTAAATTAGGAACATGTGCTGTTTATTCCTGCTAGAAGGTCCAACTACAAGAACAATGCAGACTCAAGTTGAGTCCAACTGAAGATGTAAAGAAAACAAACAAGACCAATGTATATATATATCAACAAATATATTTATTAAACAACAAATTTACAAGTGAGAAAGACAACAGCATTTGTTTTTGTGTGTGAATCTAAAGAGTTTGTATATTGGTGAATGTTCGTACATATGTGTATGTGTGTTTAATTGCATTTTTCCACAAGTGGGTGAAAATGTGGATTTCTGTGAGAGATCACATTTTTAAACGTGTCCATTGAAATGCAAAGTAGAAAAGAGTATTTATAGTGTAGGGTGTGCAACCCCTAGTAAACAGTTAGGGAATTAAGGAGCTAACTCCAGCAAGGTTATTCTCATTCTTTTATTTGTCACATCCTTTGTTCTTCTAAGATGATGCTAAAATTTGATGATGAATGTTGATATGTTTTCTCATACTTTGACCTATCATTCCCTCTATACAGCCAAGAGAATTTTAGAACTTGTAACCACCAATTTTTCATAATAATGCTAATTTATCTATACACTAAATTTGTGTTTATTTCTTGACTACATGATCCATGCTTTTATTTGAAGACATACCAGAATCCAGATAAAATCAAAGAAATCAATATCTAATAGTAACAGCAGAAAGTTAGGCAAAAGCTTTTTGCATCAGTAAAAACATGATATTGGAATGTCAATGATTACAAAAGTTCCAGGCTGATGGCCATATTATGCTGAAACACTGGTTCTTGTATGATTACTGAAGTTAAGCAATATTGAGCCTGGTCAATATCTAGATGGGTGACCACTTGGGAATACCAGATGCCATAAGATTTGATGTGTAGGTGGTATAATAGATTATGACTCAAAATTAAAAATTGAAGAGCCAAATTCCAATTCCAGTCAGGTTCATTTATTCAGTTATGTGCAAATATCTTCTCCTCTCTGTTATGGGTTAAAAATCATTATCTCTAAAAAATTCTTACAATCTAGAAATAATTTCTGGCTGCAAAAAACAAAAACAAAAAAAATAACTCAGGTCATATCGATACAAAAAGTCCACTTAAAGGTTGTATCTATTTTTTATAGGCAAGGTTTTTCATTTGAAACTAAAAACTCATTTTAGACTTTGTCTATTCATGATGTAAGAATCAAAAAATTACGGTGAGACTGAACAAAATATCTGCATATTTTGAAAATAACCTTTGCATTAAAAAAACAGCAGTTATCCTGCTGTAAGGTTTCAGTGCCTGTAGCCTTGATATCTAATTGGATTTGAAAATTAATATATCTTTAGAGACGCTTAATTACGAATCAGTTAATTATAAAAGTCATTATGCTGATTTTAAATGAAATTAAAATAGTGATGTAGAAAGTGTAGATTCTCCATGCCCCACTCTTAAGTAAAGACTTGAATGAATATTTTTCTAATTGAAAGCAGTGTCATCGTTAAGCATAAATCATAATATACCTTTTGATTAATGTTCAGAATGAAAGATTTTCATCTGAAGTTGGGGAGATAGTGATTTATGCACAACAGGTTAAAAAGGTTCCTACTGAGTCAACATTTAGGTAAACAATGTAACAAACGTAATTGACAATATGCTGTAATGAGGTTGTCTTTAATATTTGATATCATTCCCAATGAAATCTCTTGTATGAAAGAAACATTTCAAAGTGCAAATTTATGCAGTAATCCAATGCTTATTATAAATTCTTACTGCTTTACCAAGGACTTTTTTTCATCAATATATATTTTTAAATACAGATTTTATTGCTGTATTTTATTTGAATGTTAATTTGTACTAAAACCAAAGCATTTTCATAAAGCTGTTTGCTATGAGGACTATGTTATTTGTTCAAAATATGAGAATGTACTTGGCCCACCCACTTCCCAAAATCAGTATTCTGATTTCTATCATTGAAATACATTTTGGGAAGTGGGCCAGACAAAGAACTTGTTTGCAACCACTTGTATGTGTTAGAGATAGAGCACTTTCTATAGAAAACTGTTCTCACAAATTCTTGTTGGATTGAGTTCACTCTCTTGTTGAACTTGTGCCAGACTTTTTTAAAAAAATCATTTTACCCCAAGCAAAGCAATAAAGCCACTAAGATACAAAGGCTTACTTGAATGTTAGTGAATATTAAAAAAAAAAACTATTAAGGAGAGAGAACAATACAAAAACAGGAAGTAAGAAGACAGAAAATAATGATTGACATTGCATTTAAATTTTTGAAGATCAATGTTGATTAGGAAGTGAGAAGTTGGAAAGGAGTTCCACAAGTGAGAAGTATGAGAGAAGAAACTGTTAGCATAGAACTTACGGTTACATCTATCCATTTCAATAAAATGATGAGATCCTGCCACCAGTCTAGTAATGTGCTTAGGTACCATAGAGGAAAGTTCATCAGAATAATTACCATGAAAGTATTTATAGAAAAGGCACAGGGAAGCTATGTTACAGGAGTGAGAAAGTGACTGCTGCTGAGATGTCAGGTCAGGACAAACATCTTCAGATTTTATCAAGAATCTCTAAATATATAGCAGGAGCACCAGACAATATGTAGCGGCAATATTTGAAGCACAGATGAATGGTAGACTTATGAATATGTAAGATTGATTCTAGTGAGAAAAATTATCTATGCAAAATGGTAAATGCCATAAAATGATGATTAGTAAATTCATAACTCATTGTTAGTGCAATGAGTTGATTGTTATTTTGTATCTCACTGTTGTGGTCTTAGACCAGACTGACCTATACTGAGAAAATATTTTATGTGCCGTGTTTCTTCAAGATGTGGGTAATCATGACCCACCACAACTTCCTATCCTTTGTTTCTCTTAGTAATGTTTGTCTCTTTATTAGCCCTCCCAGTATGTGTGCTGCCATCCATTTACACAAACTTATTTAAGTAGGCTACTTGTTGTTTCTCTCTACCACTATTGACTTAAATACATCTGGTGAGTGTCAAATTTTCCAAACCCTATTTCCTCATTATGTTTCCCAGAAATTTCAACTGTCTCTGATTTTATGTATAAGTATGCTTTTTATTCCTATTTTCCTTCACACTTCCTTGTTGCTCACATGTTTTGTTCATTGTATTCCCACCATCTTTCTGTGTAACAGTATGTCTGTAACCTCAAGTATTTTCCTCCTCTTCATCTGTGAAGATTCACTGCCATATAGAAGGGTTGATATTTTATAGCATTTCAGCATTCTTTTCTTCGCTTCTGACAAAAATTTAATGTTTCTTAATATTTTGTTTAACTTTTGGAAGACATCTTTTGCCATTCCAATATGCCTTTACATTTCCATGTCATATTTTCTGTCATTTGTCATCTGAGTATAAATTGCAGAATTATCTGAAGACTTATTTGAAAATTTTAAAGAGAAAAAATTACTATTAAAACTCTTTGCTACACAAAGAATAAGACATGAAATCTCCACAACTTCCTATCCTTTATAGCTCTTTGTCTTTTTTCTATCTCTCCTAATCCCTGTTCTTCCAACCATTTACCAAAGCTAATTAGATAGTTTCTTTGCTGCTCTCTTGCCTTTAATATGACCCATGAGTGTCAAATTCTCTAAGCCCTCTTTCCTTGTTGTGTCCAAGACATTTCAGTTGTCTTTTTCTGATTCTGAGTTCCTTTGGCAGATCTGTTAGGATAAAATTAATTTTCAGTGTTTCCAATTGTGCAGCTTTGTATAAAGCTAAACTAAGCTGAGTAAGTAACCACATTTTCTGTGCTTAATATCTACATATGCTGTGTCTTCTCAGGATGTAGATGATCATGACTCTCCACACCTTCCTGTCCCTTGTATCTGTTAAAAAACTTTGTCTTTCTGTTATTTCTCCTAAGCCCTGTTTCACCATCTATTTACTCAAGCTCATAAAGTATGCTATGCATTATTTTCCTTTATCCCTCTTGCCCTCTATCTGTCCCATGAGTATCAAATTTTCCAAGCCTTCCTTCCTCATTATATGCCCCAGAAACTTCAAGTGTCTCTCCTTTATTTTAAGTATTAGTTTGCTTTTTGTTTTAATTTTCTTCAAAACTTTGTTGTTACTCACATGTTCAACCTACAGTATCCTCAGCACCCTTCTGTAGAACCACATTTGTGTTGTTTCAAGTCTCCTCTTCATCTTTGCAAAGATTTTTCAGCACTCACTGCCATATAGGAAGAAAGATATCACAGCAGTTTTGTATTCTTTTTGTACTCATTGTTTCCGACAGAATTTTCTTATTTCTTAATACTGTGATTAACTTTTGGAATGCTTCCAATATGCCTTTGGATCCCAGTGTCACTGTTTCCATCCTTAAAAACTTCCCAAATATTTAAATTTTCACATGTTTGATTTTTTACCTCAAATTTGCAATTTGCATTCACCCTTTTGCTAACAACCATGCATTGTATCTTATTGCAGTTAATATTTAGTCTTTTCTTCTTGCTTTCCTTCACTAAATTCTATAGGAGTTTTTGTAGCTTTCTTTCTGTGTCTGCTATCAACACTGTGTCAT
This sequence comes from Acanthosepion pharaonis, assembly GCA_903632075.3. NCBI lineage: Eukaryota > Metazoa > Mollusca > Cephalopoda > Sepiida > Sepiidae > Acanthosepion > Acanthosepion pharaonis. The sequence goes on from CAHIKZ030001113.1 coordinate 2,394,397, forward strand.
CTGCATACCTTATGTTGTTCAGATTGTGGCCACCAATAATGAATCCTGGTAGGACTTCTAGTCTCTCAGAATTGCCTCACTGTATTGGTTGAATAAGTTTGGTGAGAAGACACATCCTTGTTTTATACCCTTTCCTATTTTTGTATATCTGCTGAACTCATTTTTTATTCATATGTAGGTCGTTTGCTGCCAGCATAGGTTCTTAATTATTCTAATATCTTTCCCAAATATATCAAGGTTGCTGAAAAACCTCTTAGCATATTTATTCAGTTGATTATCTTGGTGCCATGTGCCAGACTAAAATGAGTAAATGATGCTGGAAAACTGAAGTAATAAAAAAAAGAAATCTTTGAAGAATTTTTTTTTTTAAGCACTGGTAGATATTATGTTAAGCATGTCTTCTGGATTTGGGAGTCATTTTATTTTTGTTTTTAAAGATAATAAGGTAATTGGTTCAGCAGTTTATAATGCTTTTCAGACACAAGATATTCAAGTACAATTATTGTTTGGTGATTTGGTGGTAAATCACTATTGTTCTTATTCCTTGTCCAGTACCATATTCTTGATATCTCAGTTTACAAAAACAGTAACTTGGTTTTCTTGCCAGACAAAAATAAAGACAGTTTCAAACAAGAGATAATGTTTTGTAAGAATCAGACATCACCAACAAAAGAAAATAACACTGAAGTAACATTTTCCCCTTTTTGTTTTGTTTTGTAGACAATCAAAATACTATCTCTTGAGGGAAATATGCAGCAGTTTAGAGATATTTAGTTATTGTGTATAGAACCATAATCCAACAAAATTGCAAAGAGTTTTTTTTTGTGTGTGTTGAGTGATGAGGGCAACCATCAATGTAAGTAAATAAATCATGTGTTTGATATATCTACTTTTCTTGACAACAATAATTCACTTGTTTTGCTTTTTTTTTCTAAATATTGGTGACATTCTGTGTTTTGTTTATCGTATAACAGAATATATTTTTAATTATTTCAACCCCAAGCAAGGTAATAAAGCCACTAAAATACAAGGGGTTACAGAGTGTGGAATAAAAATAGTCAAAGAAAAACACTATACAGGCAGAAGAAGAATAAAAAAAAGTGGAATCAAGAAGACAATGGATAACAATTGTCATTGAATTTAATCCACTGAAGATGAAAGTTGGCTGGAAAGCAAAAAGGTGAGAATGTGTGAATGGAAACTGTTAGCAAAGAAATTACAGTTACAACTTGAGGAAAATGTGTATCTGATAAAGGTCTTCATTAATTCATTTTAATTAGTCAGAAAATATTTCTTGATTAGAAATTACATTTTTGTACACTAAAATCCATCCAGTACAAAGTTTGAGTGCCACTCAAGATAGAACATTATTGTTAAATGGATTATAATGAATGTGTTGTAATATGAATGAAAGAGGAGGTGGCAGGAAGTAGGATAACTAACAAAGAATGAGATAAGTTATAGTATGGCTGTGAGAATGATCTTGTATTTACTGATCAATGGGAGTAGGTATATACAAATTCTGAGATTTTCAATCTACTTGCACTTTCAGTTAGTTATTATGGATTACTTGAAGTAGATGATGTTCAGTTGTGTTATGGAGAGTGGCTTGGAACAGGAAATTGGAGAGATGAGTTTGAATTCTAAGTTTGTTATATTCATTTACACTCCAATAACCGTACAAATACAGGTGGCTAAGTTTTAAATTGATTGTTTTTCTTCTAAATTAGCTGCCAAGCATGGTTCAAGAACCCCACAAGTGTCTATACATGCATATGCAGTAAAATCCCCTTGAATTGGTTGTCATGTTATATCAAGTCTGTACAGCCTGTTCCCAAGATAATCAAAATGGTGGGATACTTTGTGTACAGACCTCTTAAAACCATGAGTCCTGTTGGTAAAAGTTCTGTTATTCTGGAAATAATAATAACAATTATTATCTGTTATTCTGGAAATAATAATAACAATTTGTGTTTCTTGGTTACTGGGTTAACAGAAAAGGCAAATATATAAATACTTCAAAATAATTTGTAAATATAAGTTATATTATTACAGAATAATCCTTAAGTTGCTTAGAAAAAAATTAAGCCAAACACAGGAATTTATTGTAAAGAATCATTGTTCAATCCAGTTCAGAATGAAAATTTAAGTCTGACAAGAAAAAGCAGATTGTTAAAACTTAAGATATTTTTTATTGGAAATTCTGAAGTTTGGCAGGAAATCCTGTTAGTAAATAAGAAATACTGTTAGTGAGAAATAATATATTAGACACTGATTGTATGATTTATTTTGATTCCAGCCTTAAGCTGGAATGGAGAAAAATGTTTCTCTTTTGATATATTCTTTATTTCTCTTTATTGGATTCTCATTATTGAGGGTCAAGTGACAGCAAGTCTTAACTCTTGCCCAAAGTCGATGTGACATCAAGTCTCCACAGAACTCCAGCACCTTGCTCAGTATTCTTGCTGATTTTATTAATAATGACATTTGATTTACATTTTTTTTTTTTTCAGCTTGAGAAACAATAATATTTTCAAGTTCTCCTATAATGATGGATACATCTACAGCTTTCATATTCCATAATTTTAATTATTCTCTGTTGTGTATCCAAGTCATATTTTTGATCTTTTTCAGTTTTTTCTTTGTGGTCAACTGATTTTTTTAATTTGATTTACAATAACTGGATCTGGTCTCCTTGATGGGATTGGTTGATCTGTTTAAATTTTAAAGTTCTAAATAAGCTTTGGTTTTCTAAAACAATCATTAGTCTGTGCTTGTACGATTTGCCTGGATGGTCAAATCCAAGTTGTTTGCACAGTGGATCACAATTCCCTATATGCTCAGTCCTCGTACTATATTTACTTTCTATATGATTCTCTTCGTTTTTTTTCTTTGACATTATTATTGTTTGCTCTTCAAGCCAAACTCTTGAAAAATTACTGCATTTTAAAATTTTTGGCATTGAAAAAGCAACATCTTTTTTTTTTTTTTATCATTTCACCCCAAGCACTGCAGGAATGCCACTAGTATGCAGGGGGTTTACAGGGAGTGAAAGTGAGAGAAGAGACTGAGTATAGGGAAGATTGAAGAAAGGACAGAAGATGAATGGGATCCAAGAAGATAGAAGATGGTGATTGACATTGCATTTAAATTTTTGACAATTGTAGTTTTCATGGAATCAAGTTCCACACGTGATATGTGTGGTAAACGAATGTGGTGGAGTAGAAGTGACAGTTGCATTTAGCTGTTTTAAAAGTAAACAGCTGGGACCTAGATGCCAATCCAGTAGGGGCATCAGGGAAAAAATCTAGTCAGAGTAGTTGCCATGAAAATATTTGTAGAAATGACAAAGGGAAGCCACATCATGTCAGTGAGAAAGTTACTCAAGTTGAGATGCCAAGTCAGGATCTGTTACATTTCAGATTCTTCTATACAAGATATCATATTCATTATCATTTTCTATACTGAAGCAGTTTTTTAAAAAAAAATGTGATATGCTTTCAGGCCTTAAGTGATCATGGCTCTCCACAGACTTCTTTTCTTTATTATCTGTGAATTGCCATGCATTTTTAGGAAATATACAGTGTTAAATTTTCTTTCTCTTATACTGGTTGCCATTAAAGGTGAGAGAGCCTAGTCTACCTTGTTACTTAACCAATAGTTTGGAAGAGAAAGGATGAAGTTATGCCTTTTCCAAGAGTATTAGTGCAAAAGTGAATGCAGCAGACAGGCCCATAATTTGAACCCTACTTGCAGATATCCATTACACAACCTCCACACATAGTCAAGTATACATAAATTAAAACCAGAGAAAGTATGTAAGTTAAAACAATTATGTAAGAAGTAAAAATTACATGAAGTAAGTACATAATTTACATCAGATAAAAAGAGAGAGTTTTTTCACATAACTAATGCTTCAATACAGAAACAAAAATATTTAAATCTACAAAAAAAATTAGAATATGTCTGAAATGTCAACGTGGATATGAAGTAGTACCTGAAAGTTATCAGACTAAATATATTGTGATTGTATGATTCAAAAAATGCATATGCCACCCATTAACTTTGGTATCCAGTCTAGTGAGTCAGACTGACAAGAGGCTTTATGCTATCTACTGATGTTCATTTATTATTAGTTGGGTTTCACTGCCATATAAGATGATTGATATTACATAACATGCCCTATCTATCTATCTATATATATATATATATATAAGTGTATATGATAAAAGTATAGTTTCAATGTATGCTATATTTATAGATTAAAGTGCTCAATATCAGGGATAGAGCATATGTAAATATAAAAATGGGCACTGGTCAACACCCAGAGGCGACAGTTTGTTTCATGCTTAATGCTATCTTCAGGCCATTGCCTGAAGATTGCAATTAAACATGAAACAGTGTGTCCATATAAAACAAACTGAATGTCTTTTATATATATAGATAGGAAAGGTAAAATAAATTCTGTAGGTGAATAATCCAAATGGGTCTTGTAATATCAAAATTAAAATTGATCCATAAAAGAGAGCTTAATGTATTTTATTTGTACAGAGCAATATGATGAATAATCCCCCAAAATTTCTTTTTACCTCATGTGGGGAATAGGCTATTTTAGCTAAGGATACAAGTGGTTGTCTGTCTTTTCAACACCGATATGGAATGGAATTCACGTCTGTAGAGCTAGAGGAAGAAGGAAAAAAAATTTTATTATATATATTATATATATATATATATATATATATATATATATATATATATATATATATATATATATGTGTGTGTATGTATATATAACTGAATGGGTAAATATAGGTAGATGTACAAGTGAGCGATTGTATACTGATACATATAAATACTCTATAGTGTATGAAAAAACAGTGTTCAGTGTTAAATAACAGCTATTTAATATATATTAAGGAATATACAAAATACCTTACATTTTGTATATTCCTTTATATATATATACATATATATATATTGATATATTGAGTTCCACCACAGAATTTGTGAATGAGCGGTGCAATATCGAGTCTAGTTCGCTACCTCTTCCTCCCCAAGGCCTGTTAGTACAGTTGGTATGACATTTGCCTGTCAATGTAACTGTCCAGGTTTCAATTCTTGGTAGTGGATGCGCACTGCTGATTAATCCCAAATATAGGACGAAACGGCTGTCCAGTGCTTTCTGCATTCTGTTGAGGTTTCTTCTAGACTCGATGAATTACTTAATTATCTCAAATCCTCCTTAATTTCTATCATATATATATGTGTGTATGTGTGTACATACAAAAGCATAAATTAAAGTCTATAAATGTCATTATCATTAATAACAACAGCAGCCTTTGCAAGTCTGTTGCTGGACATAGGCTTTTTCAAATTCCTTCTATGACAAGCTTTACAGTTCTATTCTTCGCCATATCTTAATCCCAAAACCTCTTAATTTTCTCTCTTTTTTATCTAATATGCTTGCTTATCATTGGACAACATTCAGTCAACTTTTCCACTTCATCTAATATCCTTTATTCTTGCTATTTGTCCTGTGCTTCTTTTAATTTCTGTATCTTGGTCTCTTCTATGACATCTCTTATCTTTGTCTGCTTTCTGATCCATGTTGATTTCTTTCTCTCAGATAGAGTAATCCCTTATTTTGCTCTTTGTATGGTTTTTACTTTGTTTTCAAATAATTATGTTAATTTCTATTTTTTATACCTGAATATCATAGCTGGCATTATAAATTTACTGCACACTTCACATTTTAATACTTCAACTGCTGCATTATAACAATGCACAATATCCTGTCGACACTGGCCCATTTTATAAAAAATAAGAAAGTGCTGCTTACTGGAAATAAATGACTATACAAAGATACTGACAGCAATTTCTTATGGGTGCCAGCCTTTCAGTTTCAGTTGGATAATCTGCAGTCTAGACATATTTAAACAACACACCTAACACACAATAAAAATGAAGTAGGTGGTATTGTATGCTACTATATGTCTACACTAGTTTTGAAATCAAACTGAATACTAGTTAGTTTATAAAACAGGTGCAAGTGTCTTGAAAGTGTATGACAATGGCAGACAATGTAATTTTTGGAAAGATATATGAGTCCATCAACAGCAATGGAAGTGTTATATATACTGACCATGTCTTTTTTTTTTGTATATTTTTATTTTTATTAAACTTTGGTTATATCAGTTGATTTTTGTTTTTAGCTCACACACCAAAGTCACACTGCCAAGGAGTCTGTATTAGCTACTTTTATTGTCTACAGTAGGGAAATATTGCTGACTACTTTTCAGTGATAGAGACTATACAGTCAGTGAGGGAACTTTCTCATACCAGCTTTTTTTCCTGAACATCTCAATAAAAACCTCTCTGAAGAATTTTGGAGGGAGGAACATTTTTTTTTACCAGGAAATCTTGCCTTCTAGCTAGTTGCTGATTCACCAATTCATGGTACAATGAAAATTCACCATCACATCATGCTTCTTTTTCTTTTTTTGCAGGACTTGTGATGATCAACTGACCCTATCAAATACATTGTATTTAAATATGATACATTTCCATGAACATGTGTGCCTGTTTTTTGTATTTTTACTTACTTTCTAATCTTTAACTTATTTTCCTTTCTTTTGCACCTGCAATATTAAATTAAATATATTTTCTTTTATTTTAGTTCATTTTGAAACCTAAATTGAGACTTTCTTTCTTCTGGTCATTTCACATTTCTTGTAATATATCTGATGGTTCTTCTATTAAGAAAACATCATCAAAAAATCATAAACAATTCCAGTATTCTCTATTTACATTTATTTTCATTCCCCCTCCTCAGTGGACATGCAGGTGAGAATTTGGTGAGTTGAATTCAAATTCCATTTGGGTTCACTACACCTACTTTCATACAAATACCTCTAAATAGTAAGATTATCTGAAAAAAAATATATCAACCTAATAATTATTAATGTAATATATAGTCACAAAAAAAATTATTACTACCAAAATATTTTTTGGCTTTAAATAACCTACAAAAGATTGATAAGCACTAAAAAAAAAGAAAACAAATGAAAAAAATTCACCTCCCCAGTTAATTTTCTGGAAAATTCTTTCAAGGGATGCTTTCAATAATTTAAGTGATACTATACCTCTTAACCTTGCTTTTTCCCAATCTTTATTTCATCTGTGTCTTTGTGTTGTTGAATTATTGCAGCACTGCTATTGTATTGTCAATAACTTTGATATTAATTTTGTTAATATCCTGTTCTTGTTGAGAGTGGAAAATTGTCAAGTTCTCCTGAGTCAAATGCCTTTTCATAGTCAACAAAAGCTAAACAAAGCTGTTTTGTGATATTTTGTTGCTTTTTTTAATTAGTTTGTTTATTATTTGTTGTGTAATCACTCCTCAAAGATTTTCATCTAGATTCTTTGTTAGTCCGTATGTACTTTTTAGAAAAATATCGGTATGTTTTCTAGTAATGTTATAGGGAAATAGTTTTTAAGGTTTTTATTATCTCTGTTGTTATAAAGAAAAATTACTTTTACTTGTATGAAGTCTTGAGCTTTTTTTTTTTTAAATAAATTCACTTGATGCAAGGCAGTAAAAGAAGAATTAGCAACAAAAACATTAATGGTACAAAAATGAATAATCAGGAGGTGAGTAGATAGTGGTTGACATTGCATTTAAATTTCTGCAGATTAAAGTTGGCTGGAAAGCATGGAGTCAGAAGAGAGTTCTACAAGTGAGAAATGTGAGAAAAGAAACTGTTAGAATAGATTTAACATTTAGCCAGTTCATCTGTAAATTGATGTGATCTTGATGCCAGTCTAGTACTGCACTTAAATTCAAAAAGTCTAGGTACCATCGTGATGAGCTCATCTGAACAATTACCATGAAAGTATTTATAGAAAAGGCAGAGAGAGACAACCTTACAGTGGTGGGAAAGTGACTGAAACTGAGCCACCAGATCAGAATCAATAATATTTCTGATTCTGCTCTGGATTTTATCAAGGAGCTCAACGTAAATAGCAGTGAAAAAGGACCATATGTGACAGCTTTCTTTTTTTGTATACATCAGGTAAATATTAGGTTGAGTCATAAGTAATTTCTGTTTTGGGAACTAATTATAATGCCAAATGTAGCATTCTAACTGAACGTCTAATCATACACAGCAGTTAAAAATAAAGTTGAAGTACACTAACCTAACCTAGTTTTTGCAGTGGCATTGCATAGCAGTGGCAATATGCACAATAGTTTAAGGAATACATTTCATAACCCTGTTAATGGCAAGGTTGAAAGGGCATTTATATTACATTATCTTATGGGAGATCAAGCAAGAGAAAAAATACTGTGGATACATCTAAAAAAAGATGATGTGTTTATTTGCAAGGTGTCATAACTGGTTGGCAAGTACAAGATTTGTTGGCAAAGTTTTGCTTTGGAGAAACAGTTGGAAGATGAATCCAAAGAGGAGTGTTCATTGAACTTCGATGATGAGGTTCTAAAGTCATTAGTGGAAAACAATCAACTATTTGGAAAATAGCAAAAATATTAAATATATCTGCCATCTTTCAACATTTAAAAGAGATATAGAAAATCAGCAAGCTATTTGTTTGAACTCTACATGCTTTTATTAAAATGCACAAAGCAGTTCATTAATAAACAAAATAGAAATTAGCCTAATAGCTCTGCTAATATTTTGTGGATTATTATATTAATTCTTTTAAATGTTTTATAATAGTAGGCATCTGTTTATCTCATGAGATAAAGGTCAAAATTTGGTCAAAATTCAGTCATTTGGTGGTGAAATTAGAGTGACCTCTCCAGGGTGCATGTCTGGGCAATGGTATATAGAGGCTGTGTTCTGTTGCCCAGACTACATGCCACCCCCCACCACTTTCTCGGCCCTATCAACAAGATCCAAAGGAATACAGGGCATTACAGAGATGTAAAAGAATACAGAGCTGCAAGAGTTGCTGGAAAAATTTTAGTGTTAACAGCCAAATGTCTTTGGGGCTACACTCTGAGTTTTCTGTTTGGATTTACTTCCATAGTCTTTTCCATGAGTGGACATGACCACAAGGCAGTGGGGGTTTAAAATCACAATTTTTCCTTCCCCTAGATGAACTGTCTTCCTGGACTGTTAAGCTTCATCTACCTAAAGCAGCAGGTTATGAGGTGCCAGTTTTTCACCTTCACCTATTCTCCGACTTGGGCTTAGTTGTCACAGGCTACTTGTGATTTTGTCTCCACTATCATCCCTGGTTATGACACCCTAAAAGTTTTTAAGTTTACTATTTTCACTTTATGTTTTTCAGAATTTCTCATTTTAAGTGGAAACAGTATTTCAAAGAGTAACTGTCATACCTTTTTTGTTTGCAGTGTCCTCTCAGGATGTAGTTGATCATGGCTCTCCACAATTTCCTGTCTTTCATAGCTCTTAAGAAATTTTGATTTTGGTTATTTCTCCTAATCCCTGCTCCACCATCCATTTGCTCAAGCTTGCCAAGTAATTTGGGCATTGCTTTATCTGGCCCAGTTATCTTCATTCTGTTCAGTGAGTATCAGATTTTCCGAGCCCTCTTTACTCATTATATGTCCTAGAAATTTCAAATGTCTCTTCCTGATGTTAAGTATAAGTTGACCTTTTATTTCCACTTTCTCTAAAAGTTTGTCTTTGTTCGCATGTTCGGTCCATGGTATCCTCAGCATCCTTCTGTAGAACAACATTTCTGTTGCTTCATGTCTCTTCTTCATCTTTGAGGAAATTTTCCAGCATACTTATCTTCTTATCCTGATATTTGGTAATTTCCTTGTTTTAGGCTTTTCAAACAAGCATTCTACCTTTTCTATATTCATCATCCTGATTTTTTCATGCTGTTCAATATACTCAACAACATTTTGTGCATGCACAATAGGTAAACTTGGCTGGCACTGAATAGGTTAGTTACATGTTCCCAGTCATGATGGAACAATGACTCATTCAGTTACTCACTGAAATTTTTGTTGCCTTGTATCAACAGATGCAAGAGGGTATAGAATAATGTATCACATAATGTATTTGCTACCTGTATGATCAAATGGATGTTTGTGTTGACACCTAAGGAGGATATATAAAGTGTATTAACATGAGATCTGATCACTGTTGCATCTATTCATCTTCTATGTACCATACTGCTTCAAGTCGTAAATGTTGATGGTTCACCACAACTTCCTATGATTTGTAGCTCTTAGCAATTATTGTTTTTTTTTTATCCCTTCCACTCCTTGTTCTGACACCCACTTGCACAAGTTTCTAGATAGGATACTTGCTCTTTTCCTCTTCTATATATCCTGTGAGTATCAAATTCTCTAAGCCTTCTTTCCTCATTATGTGTCCTAGAAATTTAAATTGTTACTTTCTGATTCAAAGTACAACTGTCCTTTTTGTTCCCATTTTCCTTAAAACCTCCTCGTTGCTCAAATGTTCTATACATGATATTTTCAACCTCTTTCTATCACTTGAAGACTTTCAACAGCAGCAACAACAACATGGATGGCACATTTATCTTGAAGTGAAAATAATGACATAATCAAGATTTTGACCTTCAACAATACTTTAAACAAAAGGTTAGGAAGCAGTCCCCTCTTCAGTATTGGGAACAGAAATAACAGCTGCTGGACTTGAGAAATCTACTTTCATGAAAAATTGGTTTAAGAGAAAGATTTTATAAATTATATTTGTAAGTGGAATTTACTGTTTGTTCAATGATTGCAAATATATTTCCTCATAAGGGAATATTACCATGATTTCTGCTGCCATATCTGGGCAGGTGTTTTTTGCTGTTCATCTCGAGATCCTTGACAAGATCCACAGAAAGATCTCAGGACTGTAGCAGATGTGATGGTGGTGGTGGTGAGGGGGGTGCAAAATATTTAGAATTTAGACATAAGTTATCAAAAGCTGCCAACCTGGTTAGTGGCAAGAACATTTAAAATTTCCAGTACATCTTGACTGGTAGAAATCATCTTTGGAATCATAGAGAATTGTCTTTGTTACAAATGAATGAACTTTTCATCTTTTTTTGAATGTCTACAAGGAAATTATAGATTCATTAATGAAGGAAAAAATATATTTTTTTACTTAGTTCTTTTTTATTTGGTTCTGAAAAATATAAAACAACTACAACAAGAATATTTCAAGCTATTGTTGCATCTGTATATTATTGCGTATTTTAGTGTTTTGGGGAAGATCATGTCTTGAAAATTTCCCAAATAGGAGACTTTGATGTGATTTCCTTTCAGAAAATGAGTTTTCAGTTTCTATTATGTCACTTGACTCAATCATATCTTTGTGTACATGCATTACCATCCAACTGCCAAATCGCTTTTCACCCATAATTGACTGTAAATATGTTTTAAGTCTTTTAAGTGCTGAAAAGATTCTTTCAATTTTAATGTGTGTAGTGGGCACTAAGAGAATGAGTTTGATGAACTTTAAGATTTCAATAAAAATATTTCTTTGTGTCGCACTTAGGGATCTCACCTTTTCAAATATTGTTTAAAGATTTACATTTGCTTTATCAATCTTCAATAAATTGGTTAAAAATCTGAGTTGGATATTCAGGTGTGGGACATGTCAATCTCCTCCTTACACATAGAAACAAGAGAACTGTTTTCAATTAATTTCTTATGTATCTTGTTGTTTGGATTTTCTTCACCACACAAAGCCTTTTAAAGAACATTTTGCATTGGTCCATATACTACAAAGTCAGATTGGTCAAACTTGTCGGTAATAGATGTCATAACAGAATTGCATGCTTTGAAGAATTTTTTTCTGTACATTTCTTTTGCAAAAGAGAAAGTTCTGCTCATTTGCTTGCACATAGACAAAGAAATCCATTCGACATTTTGGATGCTTTCATTTTCTTAGAAATTCCACATCATTGATGTCAAGTTCTTCTCACTTTTTAGAAACATATTCCCCAAAACAAATTGTATGATGTATCATTTTTTTTCTTGATGCAAAATTTGTATCACAACTTTGGTTAACTGGTTGGCTTTAACTGCTGAAAGCTCAGGAGATTGAATCATTTGACTAAGATTATCTGTCTACATTAATATTTTATTGCCAAGTAGACAACTGAAAATTTTTGGGGAGCCAAGCTCCCGCAGCCCCCCCCCCACCAGCTGCTTCAGATCTAGATCTGCAATGTAATAGATTCTGACTACTCTATGTCTTTTCTACAAATATTTTCACAGCACCTTCTCTGATGAGCTTCCTTCCCTGGTGCCCTGACTACATGAATTTAAGTTTGCTACTAGATTGGCAACTAGGTCCCACCCTTTTACTGTTGAAACAGGTGACTGCCACTTCTAATACAACAGTTTCTTTCTCTGTGGAACTTCTTTTCCATTTACTTGCTTCTCTGACAACTATAATCTTCAAAAATTTAAATGCAATGTTAATCATTTTCTATCTTTGTGAGTCCTGTTCGTTTTTATCCTTTCCTCAATCTTCCCTATTCTCAGACTTTTTTCTCACTTTCACACTCTGTAGCCCCACTGTGTACTTGTGGCATTTCCACCTTGCTTGGAAAGAAATGATGAAAAAAAAAATGAACAATCTATAGACCTATATTTCTGCTGCTTCAAGCCTCTTTTTCATCTCTGAGGAAATTGTGTAGCATTCACTGCCATAGAGAATGATTTAGACTATACAGTATTTCAGCATTTTTATCTTTGTTTTTTATTAAATTTTCCCATTTCTTAATGCTTTTTCTAAACTGAATATTTTGTTGATTAGTTTAATTCTCCTCTTTTAGTTTTATCTTCCTTTTTCTCTTTTTTATCAGTTCTTTCATTTCCCTTTTTGTTTCCATTTCCTTCATGTACTGTCTCTGCTGATTCCTTAATTATTGATGCCAAATTGCTACTAATATCTTTAATGTTATTTTTCCTGTTGCCAAATCCTGAAATCTGTTCCTGATTTCTTCCTCAGTTTCAGTGATGTTCACTCAGATCTTATTTGGACTTGTTTTCAAGAATTATTTTATTTCTTTCAATCAAATTTGAATCTCCAAATTACTATTTCTATGATTAGTTCCACTATTAACTAAAACCATGAATAAATAAAAAGAAATGACTGCATTAAGGAATAAAGAAACCTCGGTGAATGCAGAGTGATTAAGACTCGGTGTTCTACACTCAGGATTGACCCTTTGCATAATAGCCTAGTGGATTAAAGTGTTGGCTCATGAAATGGGGGGGGGGTAATTGTGAGTTTAATCTTTGGGCTGGGTAATACAAATCTACTCAGTGAAAGGATAAGCAATAAATAATCTGTATTAAATAAGAACTGGATGAAATATCCCTTAAAATGGACAATGGGATGAGAACAATGTATTCTCGTAAAATTAAGTTTAAATGAAGAATTCAGTTCCAAATTCCCTGGAGGTTATATGGATCAACAGACATCTGAAAAACAAAATATTGTGCTTATAACAACAAAGATAAGGATGTTTGTCTATAAATAATTTTAAAATCAGTTTCATATTTTGTTTCCTTATTTGGAAAGCTCTTTCATTTTTTAAAGCTTTATGCATAACAATTGTATCTTTCAAAGAGGTTATCTAACATTTCACCTCTTTCCTTCATCTTTCCTCTTCATAAATTACCCTACAATAGAATCACCAGTTTTTCTTATGCATTGAAGTTGCCTATCAAAAAGCTGTAATTGGTTTTCTCTCTGTTCATAACCTTTCTGATGTTATCATAAAACCCTTCAATTTCCTTATATGAACTTTTAAAGTTGGTGCATTACCTTTGGAGTGTATCTTCTACCCAATCTAATTACTATCCAAAGTGTTCTGCCTGATATACTGTCAAAACTATAATGTTCCTCTGAATGTTATTATTGACTGAATATTCAGTGTCACTAAACTTGGTCTGTTCTTTTCTTTTACAATCAAATAAATGGTTAACATTGCTCAATCATAATAGATTTTCTACTTAAGTGTTGCTAATACCTACCATATGTCAGGTGGTGATCTTCCGTTCCATTATTACCTGGTCTCAATCAATGATCTTCAGCTATGCTTTGTACATTGTATGCATCAATCTTCAAATTCTTTCTTTTATAAATTGGGATGGCTAAATGTTGTCTGTGTGTCCCCACCTTACATCAATAAAATAAATCAACCTACATTGTTAACAAGTATTGAATGCTTACAAACCTTTTATATTGAATACTAACAAATGATAGAACACTAGTGATAATATTTCATTTGCATAATAGTTTTTACAAGCATATTTTAAGAAATATTTCTTCTGTGTCGTTTATTTTTAATTAAAAATTTAATAATTGCCATATATAACTAATGTTTTTGCTGACAAAGTTTTATTTTTAAATTCATCATGCTTGTGTAAAAAGAATTTAAATCTGCCTTGTTAAAATTCAATTATAAGTTAAAAACTCTACAGCATTCATAATAAGTATTGTTGGTATCTGCTATTTCACATTACTACAAATTTATGGAATGGAGCCCCCCCCCCAATAAAATTATATGCACTTATTTAAACAATTCAAAATAAATGATTTATTTAGATTTTCTTAAGACAGTATTGAATTATTTAAACAAGTGAAAAAATAGTAAGTTTGTTGGATTAATTATTATTATTATTTTAATTATTAATATAAACATTACAAAATAATTCAAATGTTTCTCTCATGGTTAGGTCTATATAGCTATATCCAGAGTAAGAAATTCAAGTGGATTTGGTTAATACCAAAAAGAAAAAAAAAATTAGAAAATAGAAAATGTTATTTATACAGAAATAAAATGGAAAATGCTGTTTATACAGAAATTTTAGAGTGGTAAGAGAATTTCTATGATAACTTTGCTGGATGTTTATTAGGATAGTTTATTAGGAAAATGTTGATTATACAGAAATTTTAGAGCAGTAAGAGAATTTCTATGATAACTTTGCTGGATGTTTATTAGGATAGTTTATTAGGAAAATGTTGATTATACAGAAATTTTAGAGCAGTAAGAGAATTTCTATGATAACTTTGCTGGATGTTTATTAGGATAGTTTATTAGGAAAATGTTGTTTATACAGAAATTTTAGAACGGTAAGAGAATTTCCATGATAACTTTCCTGGATGTTTATTAGGATAGTTTATTAGGAAAATGTTGATTATACAGAAATTTTAGAGCAGTAAGAGAAATTTCCATGATAACTTTCCTGGATGTTTATTAGGATAGTTTATTAGGAAAATATTTATTATACAGAAATTTTAGAGCAGTAAGAGAATTTCTATGATAACTTTGCTGGATGTTTATTAGGATAGTTTATTAGGAAAATGTTGTTTATACAGAAATTTTAGAACGGTAAGAGAATTTCCATGATAACTTTCCTGGATGTTTATTAGGATAGTTTATTAGGAAAATGTTGATTATACAGAAATTTTAGAGCAGTAAGAGAAATTTCCATGATAACTTTCCTGGATGTTTATTAGGATAGTTTATTAGGAAAATATTTATTATACAGAAATTTTAGAGCAGTAAGAGAATTTCTATGATAACTTTGCTGGATGTTTATTAGGATAGTTTATTAGGAAAATGTTGATTATACAGAAATTTTAGAGTGGTAAGAGAATTTCCATGATAACTTTCCTGGATGTTTATTAGGATAGTTTATTAGGAAAATGTTGATTATACAGAAATTTTAGAGTGGTAAGAGAATTTCTATGATAACTTTGCTGGATGTTTATTAGGATAGTTTATTAGGAAAATGTTGTTTATACAGAAATTTTAGAGTGGTAAGAGAATTTCCATGATAACTTTGCTGGATGTTTATGAGGATAGTTTATTAGGAAAATGTTTATTAGACAGAAATTTTAGAGCAGTAAGAGAATTTCTATGATAACTTTGCTGGATGTTTATTAGGATAGTTTATTAGAAAAATGTTGATTATACAGAAATTTTAGAGTGGTAAGAGAATTTCCATGATAACTTTCCTGGATGTTTATTAGGATAGTTTATTAGGAAAATGTTTATTAGGAAAATGTTGATTATACAGAAATTTTAGAGCAGTAAGAGAATTTCTATGATAACTTTGCTGGATGTTTATTAGGATAGTTTATTAGGAAAATGTTGTTTATACAGAAATTTTAGAGTGGTAAGAGAATTTCCATGATAACTTTGCTGGATGTTTATGAGGATAGTTTATTAGGAAAATGTTTATTAGGAAAATGTTGATTATACAGAAATTTTAGAGCAGTAAGAGAATTTCTATGATAACTTTGCTGGATGTTTATTAGGATAGTTTATTAGGAAAATGTTGTTTATACAGAAATTTTAGAACGGTAAGAGAATTTCCATGATAACTTTGCTGGATGTTTATGAGGATAGTTTATTAGGAAAAGGAAAAATGTTGATTATACAGAAATTTTAGAGCAGTAAGAGAATTTCTATGATAACTTTGCTTTGGATGTTTATTAGGATAGTTTATTAGGAAAATGTTGTTTATACAGAAATTTTAGAGTGGTAAGAGAATTTCCATGATAACTTTCCTGGATGTTTATTAGGATAGTTTATTAGGAAAATGTTTTAGGAAAATGTTGATTATACAGAAATTTTAGAGCAGTAAGAGAATTTCTATGATAACTTTGCTGGATGTTTATTAGGATAGTTTATTAGGAAAATGTTGTTTTATACAGAAATTTTAGAGTGGTAAGAGAATTTCCATGATAAATTTGCTGGATGTTTATGAGGATAGTTTATTAGGAAAATGTTTATTAGGAAAATGTTGATTATACAGAAATTTTAGAGCAGTAAGAGAATTTCTATGATAACTTTGCTGGATGTTTATTAGGATAGTTTATTAGGAAAATGTTGTTTATACAGAAATTTTAGAGTGGTAAGAGAATTTCCATGATAACTTTGCTGGATGTTTATGAGGATAGTTTATTAGGAAAATGTTTTTAGAAAATGTTGATTATACAGAAATTTTAGAGCAGAGAATTTTAAGAGGATATTTCTATGATAACTTTGCAGAAATTTTGGAAACTTTGCTGGATGATAGTTTATTAGGAAAATGTTGTTTATACAGAAATTTTAGAACAGTAAGAGAATTTCATGATAACTTTCCTGGATGTTTATTAGGATAGTTTATTAGGAAAATGTTGATTATACAGAAATTTTAGAGCAGTAAGAGAAATTTCCATGATAACTTTCCTGGATGTTTATTAGGATAGTTTATTAGGAAAATATTTATTATACAGAAATTTTAGAGAGTAAGAGAATTTCTATGATAAACTTTTCTGGATGTTTTATTAGGATAGTTTATTAGGGATTATACAGAAATTTTAGAGAGTAAGAGAATTTTTATTAACTTTGCTGGATGTTTATTAGGATAGTTTATTAGGAAAATGTTGATTATACAGAAATTTTAGAGCAGTAAGAGAATTTCCATGATAACTTTCCTGGATGTTTATTAGGATAGTTTATTAGGAAATGGAAAATGTTGATTATAACCGGATGTTTAGAAAGTTTTTAGAATGGTAAGAGAATTTCTATGATAACTTTGCTGGATGTTTATTAGGATAGTTTATTAGGAAAATGTTGTTTATACAGAAATTTTAGAGTGGTAAGAGAATTTCCATGATAACTTTCCTGGATGTTTATGAGGATAGTTTATTAGGAAAATGTTTATTAGAAAACATACAAATTTTAGAGCAGTAAGAGAATTTCTATGATAACTTTGCTGGATGTTTATTAGGATAGTTTATTAGGAAAATGTTGATTATACAGAAATTTTAGAGTGGTAAGAGAATTTCCATGATAACTTTCCTGGATGTTTATTAGGATAGTTTATTAGGAAAATGTTTATTAGGAAAATGTTGATTATACAGAATTTTTGCTGGATGTTTAGAGCAGTAGGAAAAGAGAAATTTTCTATGAGAACATGATTTGCTGGATGTTTATTAGGATAGTTTATTAGGAAAATGTTGTTTATACAGAAATTTTAGAGTGGTAAGAGAATTTCCATGATAACTTTGCTGGATGCTGGATAGAAATTTTTATAAGAGAATTTCCAAGGAAAATGTTTATTAGGAAAATGTTGATTATACAGAAATTTTAGAGCAGTAAGAGAATTTCTATGATAACTTTGCTGGATGTTTATTAGGATAGTTTATTAGGAAAAAATGTTGTTTATACAGTAAGAAATTTTAGAGATGGTAAGAGAATTTCCATGATAATTTTGCTGGATGTTTATGAGGATAGTTTATTAGGAAAATGTTTATTAGGAAAATGTTGATTATACAGAAAGTTTTTAGAAAATGTTAAGAGAATTTCTATGATAACTTTGCTGGATGTTTATTAGGATAGTTTATTAGGAAAATGTTGTTTATACAGAAATTTTAGAGTGGTAAGAGAATTTCCATGATAACTTTCCTGGATGTTTATTAGGATAGTTTATTAGGAAAATGTTGATTATACAGAAATTTTAGAATAAGAGAATTTTTACTTTACTGGATGTTTATTAGGATAGTTTATTAGGAAAATGATACAGAAAAGAGTGGTAAGAGAATTTCCATGATAACTTTCCTGGATGTTTATTAGGATAGTTTATTAGGAAAATGTTGATTATACAGAAATTTTAGAGCAGTAAGAGAATTTCTATAATAACTTTGCTGGATGTTTATTAGGATAGTTTATTAGGAAAATGTTGATTATACAGAAATTTTAGAGCAGTAAGAGAATTTCTATGATAACTTTTGCTGGATGTTTATTAGATAGTTTATTAGGAAAGGAAAATGTTGATTATACAGAAATTTTTAGAATTTCTAAAAGTGGTAAGAGAATTTTGATAATTTTCCTGGATGTTTAAGGATAGTTTATTAGGAAAATGTTGATTATACAGAAATTTTAGAGCAGTAAGAGAATTTCTATGATAACTTTGCTGGATGTTTATTAGGATAGTTTATTAGGAAAATGTTGTTTATACAGAAATTTTAGAGTGGTAAGAGAATTTCCATGATAACTTTGCTGGATGTTTATGAGGATAGTTTATTAGGAAAATGTTGATTATACAGAAATTTTAGAGCAGTAAGAGAATTTCTATGATAACTTTGCTGGATGTTTATTAGGATAGTTTATTAGGAAAATGTTGATTATACAGACATTTTAGAGTGGTAAGAGAATTTCCATGATAACTTTCCTGGATGTTTATTAGGATAGTTTATTAGGGAAAATGTTGAATTTTATACAGAAATTTTAGAGCAGTAAGAGAATTTCTATAATAAGAAATTTTGCTGGATGTTTATTGGATGATAGTTTATTAGGAAAATGTTGATTATACAGAAATTTTAGAGTGGTAAGAGAATTTCCATGATAACTTTCCTGGATGTTTATTAGGATAGTTTATTAGGAAAATGTTGATTATACAGAAATTTTAGAGCAGTAAGAGAATTTCTATGATAACTTTGCTGGATGTTTATTAGGATAGTTTATTAGGAAAATGTTGTTTATACAGAAATTTTAGAGTGGTAAGAGTTTATTAGAATTTCCATGATAACTTTCCTGGATGTTTATGAGGATAGTTTATTAGGAAAATGTTGATTATACAGAAATTTTAGAGCAGTAAGAGAATTTCTATGATAACTTTGCTGGATGTTTATTAGGATAGTTTATTAGGAAAATGTTGTTTATACAGAATTTTTAGAGTGGTAAGAGAATTTCCATGATAACTTTCCTGGATGTTTATTAGGAAAAAGGATAGTTTATTAGGAAAATGTTGATTAGGGAAAATGTTGATTATACAGAAATTTTAGAGCAGTAAGAGAATTTCTATGATAACTTTGCTGGATGTTTATTAGGATAGTTTATTAGGAAAATGTTGATTATACAGAAATTTTAGAGTGGTAAGAGAATTTCCATGATAACTTTCCTGGATGTTTATTAGATAGTTTATTAGGAAAATGTTGAATAAGAAATTTTTTATTAGGAAAATGTTGATTATACAGAAATTTTAGAGCAGTAAGAGAATTTCTATGATAACTTTGCTGGATGTTTATTAGGATAGTTTATTAGGAAAATGTTGATTATACAGACATTTTAGAGTGGTAAGAGAATTTCCATGATAACTTTCCTGGATGTTTATTAGGATAGTTTATTAGGAAAATGTTGTTTATACAGAAATTTTAGAGTGGTAAGAGAATTTCCATGATAACTTTGCTGGATGTTTATTAGGATAGTTTATTAGGAAAATGTTGATTATACAGGCATTTTAGAGTGGTAAGAGAATTTCCATGATAACTTTCCTGGATGTTTATTAGGATAGTTTATTAGGAAAATGTTGTTTATACAGAAATTTTAGAGTGGTAAGAGAATTTCCATGATAACTTTGCTGGATGTTTATTAGGATAGTTTATTAGGAAAATGTTGATTATACAGACATTTTAGAGTGGTAAGAGAATTTCCATGATAACTTTGCTGGATGTTTATTAGGATAGTTTATTAGGAAAATGTTGTTTATACAGAAATTTTAGAGTGGTAAGAGAATTTCCATGATAACTTTCCTGGATGTTTATTAGGATAGTTTATTAGGAAAATGTTTATTAGGAAAAAAATGTTGATTATACAGAAATTTTAGAGCAGTAAGAGAATTTCTATGATAACTTTGCTGGATGTTTATTAGGATAGTTTATTAGGAAAATGTTGTTTATACAGAAATTTTAGAGTGGTAAGAGAATTTCCATGATAACTTTCCTGGATGTTTATTAGGATAGTTTATTAGGAAAATGTTTATTAGGAAAATGTTGATTATACAGAAATTTTAGAGCAGTAAGAGAATTTCTATGATAACTTTGCTGGATGTTTATTAGGATAGTTTATTAGGAAAATGTTGATTATACAGACATTTTAGAGTGGTAAGAGAATTTCCATGATAACTTTCCTGGATGTTTATTAGGATAGTTTATTAGGAAAATGTTGTTTATACAGAAATTTTAGAGTGGTAAGAGAATTTCCATGATAACTTTGCTGGATGTTTATTAGGATAGTTTATTAGGAAAATGTTGATATATTATACAGGCATTTTAGAGTGGTAAGAGAATTTCCATGATAACTTTCCTGGATGTTTATTAGGATAGTTTATTAGGAAAATGTTGTTTATACAGAAATTTTAGAGTGGTAAGAGAATTTCCATGATAACTTTGCTGGATGTTTATTAGGATAGTTTATTAGGAAAATGTTTATTAGACAGAAATTTTAGAGCAGTAAGAGAATTTCTATGATAACTTTGCTGGATGTTTATTAGGATAGTTTATTAGGAAAATGTTGTTTATACAGAAATTTTAGAGTGGTAAGAGAATTTCCATGATAACTTTCCTGGATGTTTATTAGGATAGTTTCTTTTAATATCCAAGTCACTGTTTGCTTGCCATCAGAGGCACACTGTTGATGCATGAGGCAATCTGTGTTGACTTTTGCTAGAGAATGATCTCGTAGGAATATCAACATATAAATTTAATATCATGGTCACATTGTTTTCAGGATGGTTAAGCTCACCCTTTGCCACATTTTACTGCTGAGCTTATGAATACTACTGATACTGTAAAGACATACCACTTGCAGTATGATGTATTGGTTACAGATGATTCTAATCAAGATCAGCAAAGAATTTCATCAATAGTAGCTTAAATCATTACTCTACCTTCTTATTATGTTTTAAGTCATGTTCATTGAATGTTTCTATGCAGAATCCAAACAATAACCTAACAATAAGGTCCCTCCAATGTAGTTCTGCACTAAAAATGACTATTCAAAAATTAATATTCATGCACTACAAAAAAAAAAAAAAAAAATAATCCATAATTTCTTAGAAACTATGGATGGATGCATTGTATCTCCTTGAATTCAGAACACCATAAGTTATCCTAATGTTGGTTTTAAAAACTTGATTGAATGTGAAACCTGATTAACCAATGAAAAATCAAACAACCCAAAAGTAAAAATACCATAATTTGTTTCTTCTTTTTCTCCATATCTCATTCTCTGATGAAGTTTTAATGAAAGTTAAACGTTATATTTATAAACATTTTCTATTTGTTCTTAGATGAAAGGAGTATATACATTTATATAGATTACAAACAATTTTATAGAAAACTATGACAAATAACTCTATCAATACGACAACTGAAAAGAATAACATAAAATATGTTACAACTACTTCTAAAACAATAAAACAATTCATTAATAAAAATCCAACTAATAAGCTAAAACTTGAAGGTGAATTTATTCTATACTATCCACTGTAATAATTGCCACAAGTAATACATAGGAGAAACTTCAAGGAATTTAAGTAAGGGATCTTTTACAAAACAGCATACTCAATGATTTAGTCATTCACCATAATGAGTCTAACCATAATTTTGATTTTAAAAATGCTACTTTACATTTATAATCAAATTTTATTCATTGTTACTTGAATATGTATGCATATATTTACATTCACACACATGTACACATGTATATCTGTGCATTTAATATATTAATTAGTTATTGCTCAAATGGTAAAGTATTTATAAATTTTATTTTATAAGTATTTATAATTTATAAGTATTTATAATTTATTTCACTTATCCATTATTTTCTTTTTCTTTTTTATTAGTTAATTTATTTTACTTTTTCATTTCGATTTATTTTTAACCCAGCTTGGTGTTATACACACATGCAAATACATCTTATATACATATTCATACACATATAGATATATTTAATGTTTAGGCAGTAAATAATTGTTTATATTTTATCATCAGTCCATTGTTTATTTTTGTTTAGTAACTAGTAATTTTTTTGTGTTTTCTGATTGCCAAAGTAGGCATGGACAAAGCAGAGTAGATAGCTAGCAAATTCAGACTAGGAACCCGCAACAAACATGGAGAAAAATGGGTCCAATGGTGCATGGCCAGTGACCAGGTAATAGCCAATACATGGTTCCAAAAACACCCAAGATGAGTTTGGACATGGAGAGGCCCAGGAGGAGAAACTAAAAACCAAATTGACTACATAACTATCAACAAAAGATTTAAGAATGCAATGGTTCACTGCAAAATCTATCCAACTGCAGAAGTAACTATCACCCTGTTATCTGTAAACTAAGAGTGAAACTATGGAAACTTAAGAAGCCTAATGCAGCATCCAAATTGCAATACAACAAACTCCTGAGCAACCTGTACCTGAAGGAAAAATATGTGGACAGCATGAAAAGAAGATATCAGGAACAAAATTGAAATGAAAATTCAAAATAGGACGTACTAAAAGAGGCTTTAGTGACATCAACAAACAATATCATCCTAAAGGAGAATGGATGAAGAAGAAAAAAAACCAATGGGTCACTGATTAGATTCTCAACATGATGCAAAGGAGGCAGAAAACTCCTGCCAAGATACGGGATGGAATACAAAAAACTACACAACAAAATAAGGACTAAATGCATGCAGGATAAAGAAGAATGGCTAAACAAAAAATGTGCATAAATCGAGAGATTGAGAACCACAGACAAAAGTGAACTAACAGGACAGAAGACGTGCTCATCAACAGGCTGTATAAAATCCAAGGAAGGAATGCTTATATTAAAGAAGGAAAAATTCCTTCAGCTCTGGAATGAATATATTGAAGAACTCTTCCACAATGAAAGAGAACAAAAGGTGATATGCAGAATTACTGACAGACCTGAAATTCTAAAAATGAAGTAGAAGCAGCACTAACCAAATTAAACAGAAACAAGGCAGTAAGGGCCAGATGGAATTGTAACAAGATGCTGACAGCCTTACATGATTTTGACATAGACAAGATTACAGAAATAATAAATGAAATCTACAGCAGTGGTGTTATACTGGAAGATCTAAGTGGATCTATTTTCATAGCACTGCCTAAGAAATCAGTCACAAATGAATGTGAACTCCACCAAACAATCAACCTAATGAGCCACATAACAAAACTCATCATCTGTATTCTGATGAATAGAGCGCACAGCATAATTAAGCCAGAGATAGGACAAGAACAGTGTGGGTTCATTAAAGACACCAGAACAAGGAATGTGATATTCATGCTCAGAATGTTACCAGAAAGAGCAATACAAATGCAGAAGAATGTGCACCTGTGATTTATAGACTACGCAAAGGCGTTTAACAGAGTATGCCACAAAGATATGTTAAATCTGCTCAGCAACCTTGACATGTTCAGAAAAGACATTAGAGTAATCAAAAAACCTCTACTGGTAGCAAACCACCAGCATAGAAATAAAAAAGTCTTCAGCAGGTATACAAAAATAGAAAGGAAAGTAAGGCAAAGATGTGTCTTCTCACTGACTTATTCAACCTGTACAGCAAGGCAATTCTGAGAGAACTAGAAATCATACCAGGATTCATCACTGGCCGCCATAATCTTAAGAACATAAGATACGTAGATGGCACAGTGCTGATAGTAGATATGGAAAGGAAACTACAAAACTTTCTACTGAAGGTAGTGAAGGAGAGTAAAAAGAAGGGACTAAGCCTGAACTACAAGAAGACAGAATGCATGGTCATCAGCAAAAAGGTGAGCCCAAAATGCAATTTACAGGTCAAGGAAACTAAAATCAAGCAGGTGCAAAAATTTAAATATCTGGGAAGTGTACTGACAGAGGATGGTAAGTGTGATGCTGAGATCTGAACACATATTGGGAAGGCCAAATATGCATTTCAAAAGCTAGGCAGTGTATTACAAGACAGGAGGGTTTTGTTGGTAGCAAACAAAAGAGAAATGAGATGTTACATCATATCTATCTTCCTTCA
Source organism: Acanthosepion pharaonis (assembly GCA_903632075.3). Taxonomy (NCBI): domain Eukaryota; kingdom Metazoa; phylum Mollusca; class Cephalopoda; order Sepiida; family Sepiidae; genus Acanthosepion; species Acanthosepion pharaonis. Next base: position 2,419,218 of record CAHIKZ030001113.1, read on the forward strand.
CGGCAGTAAATTTTAGACAGTACCCTCAAACATGAAGAACTCAAGGCAACAGAGGTATGGTTCTACAGGAGGATGCTAAGGATACCATACACCAAACATGTGAGCAATAATTAGGTTTTGGAGAGGTTGCAAACAAAAAGGAATCTCATACTTAACATCAGAAAGAGGCAGCTGAAATTTCTGGGTCACGTAATGAGAAAAGATAGCTTGGAAAATCTGATACACACAGGGTGGTTAGAGGGCAAGAGGGACAAGGTAAAGCAATGCATGTCATACTTAATGGGCTTGAGCATGTGGAAGGAAGAACAGGGTCTGGGAGAAATAACAAAAAGACAAAATTTATTGAAAGCTACAAGGGACAGGAAGAAATGGAGAGCCATGATTGCCTATGTCCTGAAGGGACACAGAACATGAAGAAGATGTCTTAAATATTAAGGTATTAAGGTTAGGCTTGTTGTTGTTTGTACCTCTCTCTCTCTCTCTCTATATATATATATATATATATATATATATATATATATACATACACATATACATTTTTATATTTATTATACTTATTCATTTATTTTATGCTTATTTTTATTGCTTTATTCAATTTATTTTTTGATTAGTGCTTAGATGGCAATTAACATAAAAAATATATATTTTAAATAATATATATTATCTGTTATTAAATATGCTTTTATTATTTAACCCAAGATGATAAGCAAAATAAATCTGCAAACTTGGGAGATGTTTTTTTTTATTCTTCTTCTATGTACCATGTCCCTTCAGGACATTGGTGATCATCCTTCTTCACAATTTTCTCTCCTTTGTAGCTCTTAATAAATTTTATCTTTTTGTTATCCCACCTGAGCCCTGCTCTGTCATCTGTTTACACAAATTCATTAGGTAGGGGATGCATTGTTTTTATCTTTCCCTTTACTATCAATCTGTCCTGTGAGAATCAAATTTCCCAAGCCCACTTTCCTCATTATATGACCTAGAAATTTCAAATATCTCTTTTTGATGTTAAGTATAGGTGTCCTTTTTGTTTCCATTGTCTCTAAAACTTTGTTATTGCTTACATGTTCAGTTCATAATATTCTTCTATGCCTTATAAGGAGGACTTATGTAACAGTTAAGTATTCTTTCATAATAATTTACTTAGGTTTTGGAAGCTTAGCTTTTATTATCCCAGTGCTCTTTCAGATTTGTATTTCACACTTTTGATCTCTGTTAAAACTCTTCCCAGATATTTAAATTTTTGTACTTGTTTGATTTTGGTATTTCTAATTTGTAATTTGCATGTTGGGCTTTTTCTTTTACTAACAACCACACATTCTATATTGCAATTGATGGTTAGTCATTTTTTTTCTAACTTGCCTTCACTAACTTCTGTAAGAGTTCTTGTAGTTTCCTTTCTCTGTCTGCTACCAACATGGTGTCATCTGCATATCTTATGTTAAGATCTTGGCTGCCAACAAGGAATCCTGGTAGCACTTCTAATTGTCTCTGAATCAACTCAGTGTATAGTTTGAATATGTGCAGCGAGAAGACACATCCTTGTGTTACACCCCTTTTTATTTTTGTATATTTACCAAATTCATTTTCTATCCATGTGCTGGTGGTTTTCTTCCAGTATCTTGATTATTTTAATATCCTTCCCAAATATCCATTTGAAAATTTTTTCACTAAAACTTTGTTCACATGTTCAGTCCATGGTATTCTCAGTATCCTTGTCTTACACCCTTTTCTATTTTTTTTAATTTTACTGAATACATTTTCTAATATATATATATATATATATATATATATATTCATACAAAAAACAAATACAAAGGTTAATGATTTAATTGGCGAGAAATCCATCATCGCGAACAATTCAAATAATATACAAAAAACCCTGAATCTCGCCAATTAAATCATTAACCCTTGTATTTGTTTTTTGTATGAATAATTCATGAATTTGTAAATTGATTGCACCTTTATTGAAATATATATATATATATATATATATATATATATATATATATATATATATATATATATAATTATTTATTTAAAAATTATAACATAAATATTTATGTTATAATTTTTAAATAGATAATTATATCTGCTCTACCCTGTATTGAGCACTCTTTTAAGAATAGTAATTGTTGGTTCTTGGAATTTATTCCATATACACCAATCATATACTTGGATATATATATATATTGTTGTATTGTATGCAATTTAGATAGACAAGTATAAATAGAGAACAGTTGATGAACATAGGGACTCTGCCTCGCAAACCCAGTTGCTATTCAGGACATGGAGAAATCTACTACTACTATGCAGAGAAATGAGCAAAACATAACATATACACACACATATATTTGTACTTATAGGTTGATGGATGTATACATTTATTGATATGGATTCAGCTGATAACAACTATTTGTTCTGTGAACATTAATGATTGTTTCATTTTGATTGATCTGCCATTGATTGACACCTAATTAGTATTTACCAATTTTGTGACAATAGATATCACATGTTGAATAGATTTAAAAAAACTTTTTTCTATTTTTATTCTTTGAATTACTTTTCTTGAAATTGAATTTGAGAAAATATTGCTTGAAAGAAGCATTGCTCATTATTAGAATGCTAATTAGCATATATCAAAGGTCTGAGTCTTTTAATTGTGCTGATTGGTCAGTTGAGGTGTGCTTATTGGACATTTATCACTGGAGATCATGCCATTAAAGTACTATGAACAGTAAATGCTTCACTGAAAAGTCGCACTCGAGAATGATAATTATATGATAAACTTGGTTTAAAAAACAAGTTTTATTTGAAAAGATGCTCAACTAGGCATTGGAAACCAAATCAAAACTAATTATCTGAGATCTTGAACCAATGTTTTTGGAATCTAGAACTTTGAATGCCAGTGTTTTATGAGCTTCAAGGGATATAAAGTCTGTGATGAGATTTTCAGAGAGAAAAAGGTCAAAGTTGAAAGGTGCTATGCTATCTGTATATGGACAAAACAGCTTTCAAGTTTACAAGAAATTACAGATGTTGCCTTTGGATATCATGATTTCATGATAAACCTTGAATAATGTATTTTTTGAGAGAACTAATTTTAATAGAATAATAAAATAAAATATTTTTTAAATGATATTTTGTTACAAACAACAACAACATGACTCAAAATTTTAAACTTATTTGAAATGTTAAATAAGTTATTTAAAATTGAGGTAACTTCACTGGGTAGAAATCAGTGTTTTTTCACTAAAAACTATGGCAAAGATTGCATGATTACATCAGAATTGGTTGTACAAAATAATAATTTCTGAAATTGATCTTTAAAGGTGCCTTAAAGATTCACAATAAAATTTTGATTATTTGGATATTCCCAGGTTTGGATAACCAAAAAAAGTCAGCCATATGAATGGAGAGGGTCACTCACTTTTTGATAAGCATAGGGAAAATGACTGTTGACATGATTGGAGATATATTACTATGAGAGTAAAAAGTACCATTTGCATTTCATTGGACTAACATGAAGAAGGGAGTATCATGTTAATGGTGATGGTAATATTAGCCGTTTTCTAATAAGGAAACATTTGGTATTTATTCACCAAATAACCAGTGTTAATTGAGTTAGACTTTTCTTCACTTCCTGGCCACTGGTTGTGATCAAAATGTAGTATCTCTTCTCTTCTTTAATAGTAATGCTATTTGGCATTCATTGACTGAGCAGCAAGTGCTACTTTAGGTTGAAATTTTAAAATCTTTCTTTTAAAATAATTTTTCATGAAAATAGATTTCCCAAGTTCACTGTTATTGCTCTTTCCAGTATTTATAAGTGCTTCCTTTCAAACCATTTGCTGGAAATAGAATGAAACATAAACAACTTCATTATATCATTATTTTCACTTGGAGTTACATGTGATATCCATTTTAGTTGTTGCTGCTGTTGAAAGTCCTCAGGTCGTGGGGTTTCTGTTATTTGATACAATTCTTTGTTTGTGAATCTGTCATGTGAGTCCATGAGGTTCAACGTTGCCACATGCCATTTTTAATCATTGATCTGAGAAATCAGTTGAATACAACTGACAGTTTAGATATTTCTGAATGAGTTTGGCACCATGCATGATATCCATTATGAAAATCACAATCTGATGGGGCGATTTAAGAATATGATTCTAGTTTTCAGGCTAATGTTTTGGTTTCGCTGTATTGGGCATGGAGTTGAATGTTTGAAAATTGTATGTCTCAGTTACATCAAATTTAGAGAATGCTGCAAATTAAGTTTATTTAACTATTTATCCCAAATAGTATGGATTGAATATAGATTTTTCATCCTAAACACACATTCAGATGATCAGCACAGACAGACATGCATAACATAACATTAAAGTTTTACAATGGCCAGCTCAATCACTGGACTTCAGCCCATTCAAGAAATTATATCAACTGGTCAAAAAGTAACATTTAGAATAATAAGCGCACAAACATGAGTGATCTCTGCAATAATGTAATAGAATGTTAGGGTAAATTCCCATTGGAAGCAATAAGGAATCTAATTTCATTAATGTTCCATAGATGTAAGACTGTATTTAAAGCATTAGTGTTTGTCTTTTCCTTTACTGATTCATTTTGTTGTTATTTAATAAAAATAGCAGCTAACTGGAGTGTTTATAAATAATATTATCATGGCATTTTTGACAAATTAACTTTATATAATTATGCTGACGTCATTCGCATTATAATACATATTAATTTAAAAAGCAGATATGTGATATAATTACCCTGTCAGTGAGGCTTAGAACACACCAACTGTGTCTCTGGCAGAGTGATAAGATTCCTCTTCCCTAAAGAGACCACCATCTGGGTGTTGTCTTCAGTATGATGATAAACTATATTTGGCATCATCCTTCAGTCAGGAGAGTGGTGGTTTGAGTAGTGTGGAATCACCTCTTAACTGGTATTGTTTGCATGTCAACCCTGATCCTGTGTTGTAGCATCTGTTAGGGTCTCAGCTATGAACAAATAGTGAACCACCAAACAAGAAACAACAGTACATTTTTATTATAAAATGAGCAACAATACATTTTTATAGCAAAATGACAATCAGTGCAACAAAAGAATTATAAATAAAAAAAATATATATAATATATATATATATATATACAAATATATATATATATACAAATATATATATATATATATATACTAAATATATATATATATATATATATATATATATATAAATATATATATATATATATAAAATATATATATATATATACAAAATATATATATATATATATATATATATATAAATATATATATATATATATATATATATATATATATATATATATATATATATATATATATATATATATATATATATATATATATAAATATATATATATATATATATATATATATATATAAATATATATATATATATATATATATATATATATATATTTAGTTGGATAGATGTGAGTTTGTGACCCTGGGTTTCACGCTTTAGCGATCGTCAGACAAACCAGGTCACAAACTCACATCTATCCAACCAAATATGTTAGCTCTATCTCTGATATTGAGCGCATATAATATATATATATATTCATTTATATTTATATACACTTTTCACACACACATATATATATATATATATATACAAATATATATAATTATAGTAAAATTACCAAAATGCATTTTATGGTCTACAAACTACCAGGGGCAACAGTAAAATTATGCAATTGTTAGATTAAGCTTTAAACTGTTGTATCTTAGAAATGATTAAAGATATCTTACTGGAATTCTCTGAGGTTTTTATAACATAATTGGACTTCACTTTGACTAATAAGAATTGTATAATTACTATCTATTCTTAACAAAATAACTGTGATGAAATTGATCATAAACGAAAATGACATGTTCATTATTAATTATTCATAGTTAAGGATTGGAAGTTGATGAAGGATTGAAATAGAGTTCATACATGTATATATATTATTCCAGGATCCTTTTCCAACTAATTCCAGATGACCTTTGCCCTTTCTACCCTTCTAACTTTCTGTCCTGGAGTAAGAAGGTACCTCACACATTTCATGCATGATTTCATTTTCAAGTTTTTTTTTCATTGCTCTTTGGACTATTGTAGGTGAAACTCCTCTCTTAGAGTGTTTGGATGCCAATCTGAGGAACGTGTAGAGGATGTTTTGTCCTCAAAAATCATGAAAACATCACGGTGGTTGCAGTGATCACTAATGATGCTGATGTTATGCCTCCATTTATCTTTCCACAGAGACTTACATCACGTGCCTTGAAGAGGTAGTGTTACACTGGGCCAAGTGTGTGACTGCTGGTAGACCCTATGTCTGGCAACAGGACTCAGCATCATGCCACACAAGCAGGAAAACCCAGTCATAGCTGTCAGACAATTTCTGAGACCACATCATCCTTTACATTTGGCTACCTAACTCTCCAGACTGCAACCCCCCTTTGATTATGGCATGTGGGGGTACAGTTGTAAATGGAAGACATTCACAAACTTAAACAAGGAGACCATCCACAAGAGATGCAGGAGATTCTGAAGTTCTCTGGAGGTCATAGTTGAAGCCAATGGTGATTTTACTGAATAAATTTACTCTTTAGTATTTCAAGATATTTTTGTGTAATTCCGTTAAATATATCTGTTAATATGAAATGTCAGTGTTATTTTCATTTTTGCTTAAGATTTAGATGACACTTTATCAATCGCACTCTGTATAGCAAAAACATCAGGCCATATGTGGCAGCAATATCCAAAGCATGGACACCGTAAATCACAATATTTTATATCTCTTTCAATTAAATTATATTTTTAATTTCTCTGCAACTTTTACACTGTTGCTTGGAGTCAAGAATACACCAACTGCATCCCTGTGCAGAGGGTGCAACCCCCACCTCAAAAAGAAGCTACCTGTTTGTTGTATCTTAATCTACCATTTTGATTGTTGTACTAACCAAACTATGTTTATTTTTTTACTTCTGTGCAAACTGGATAATACAAAATTATATATTTGTATTAATCCCATATATATATATATATATATATATATATATATATATGGGATTAATACAAATATAAAATTTGTCTTTTAGCTGATTGCTGTTATATTGAGCACCTCAACTCCAGAGTTTTGTAGATAAACCTTTTTGTAATTGTTTGATCGATTCATCAGGAGGTTTCAGCAAATGACTGCTGATTTTATTATTTTTGTTATTTTTATACTAGATTAAAAAATAATTTATACACTATTTATAGGTGTTAGGTTGATTTTTTTTTCTTTGTGCATGTGTACATGCGTGTGTGTATATATATATATATATATATATATATATATATATATATATATATACATACATACACACTTTAATATGTTGTCTTGGTCTTGGCTATTGTAAAAAAGAATTGCATGCCTATATCAAGAGGATTGATATTTATTGGGTTCATTCAGAATTATTAAATCATATGAGACTCTTACAAAAGTACTGATAAATGAATGAATACATGAATTGATTCTCTTAATGATGTAAGCCATGACTTTGACAAACTTACAAAAGCAAAGCTTAACCTCTGGGGATTTGAAAGCAAAAGATTACCATTTGCCTATTACTGCTTTGTAATTTGGGGATAATCATTTTCTGTGGAATTTTGCTTTTATTCTCTATTCTTTTTAATAAATATATGTTTTGAAAAGAAAGCCTAAAGAAAAATATTTTGTAATAAATGTAGTTTCAATCTGAAATATGATCGTACCGTCTTTGAGGATATATATATATTGGTTCATTTTCTACAACTGATCATCTATTTGCAGGTTATTTAAAGCCAGCAAATATTTTTAGATTGTAAAAATTGTTTGGGTACATACAAATTTTGGGGTGATACAAGTTTTAGCAATTAACCCATAGTTAGAGAGAACAGGTGGATTCATACCTTTCCCAAGGGTATTTGCGTGTAAGTGAATATAACAAACCCTATGGAATTGGAACTTGAGTCTCAGATTAACAGTTCTTTGCCATTATCCATTAAACCCTTACAGCTCATGCTATTCCCATCTAGGTATTGACCAGGCTCAATGGTGTTTAACTTTGGTGTTTGTCTAGGAACTGGTGTTTCAACATGACGTGGACAGAGAGCCATATATATATATATATATATATATATATATATATATATATATATATATATGTATGTATGTATGTATGTGTGTGTGTGTGCATGTATGTGTTTATTTGGGCTTCAACCTTTTTTTCAAGCATCTTTCATTGAAAATGGAGACAAGGAAGATTTAATTAATCTTTTATTGAATTTTTCCAGCATTCTAACATTTTTCCATTTTTCATGGGTTAAAGAGTATAGAAATTGTTTATAGTTATCATTAGGGAAGCACTAATGATTAAATACCATTCCCCTGCTATCAATCTGAGACTGTTTAGCAGTGGAGATGGGGTGTTAAGAATTTCCTAAAAAGAGAAGTGATGCCCATGTGATCGGTCATGCGTAGCAGGTGACCGCCAAAAAGCATGCATTCCTCCACAAATACTCCATGCAGTTAAACTACTATGTAAAAGTTAACATATGGAAATTCACCATCCCAAAGGACATGGCTAACAATGGCTAACCTAAAGCACTTGGAACAATAATAACTATGGACTATTTCTGTATTCTTTAACCTGGAAAAATGGAAAATGTTAGAATACTAGAAAAATTCAATAAAACATTAATAAACCTTACTTGTTGTATTTTTTCAATGATATATATATATATATATATATATGACAATACTGTTTGTTGATATATAAAATTATCCAAATTATATATCATTATATATATATATATATATATATATATATATATATATATATGTAGTTTAAATGTGTGCTATATTTATAGGATAAATTGCTCAATATCAGAGATAGAATATATGTAATATAAAAGTGAACATTGAAGTCAACACTCAGAGACTCTTAGTGCTGATTTCAATGTTCACTTATATATATATATATATATATATATATATATATATGATTTTTTGTGCTATTTCTTTCCTCTCTTATTTTTTTCTTTTTCTTTTTCATTTTATTTTTATTGACAATCTCGCTATGTTCCCACACTGTATCCTAATGCACAAAATCTTTAAACATTAATACCACCCCCACACCTGGTCCTGTAACCCTTTTTTCTCTGTTTAAGATCTCACTCCCCTTCCACCCACCATGAATCACAATTTTTAAATCTAAGCTTATTTTCACTTAATGTTTTGCACAGTGAGAAATCAAACAGGGAATGGATTTTTTCTAACAATTCCACCTACAAGTGGACTCTACCCAGCCTCAAGAACTAACGTTGGATAGTCTCCACTGTCCCTCTGTTTATTTCTCACATCCACTGATGGAGAACACAGGCATGTTCAAAAAATTCCTAAATTGGAACCTCAATCTCTGTGCTTCATTTTTGTCACCTGGTTAATATTAATAAATGTTTTTCCTGCTGATTACATCAGTACCCTTTCGTTTGACTTTATTTTATTGACCAACTTATGTACTCTATTTTATAAATTATAATAATATATAAATATATATATATATATATATTTGTAAAATACTTTTTTTTAAACAGTTAACTGTCAGCTTATTGTGATATTATTTTCGTTTGACTGAAGGTTTTATTGATGCAGCTTTTCTTTAATATTGATTTTAATATTGTTTATTCTGTATGCATTTTGTGTGAATTTTTAATCAATATATTTTTGCTTGCAATATCATCGGTAGATTTAATAACTTTTCTACTTGAAAAGTGAAGATTTGATGATAAACAAAATCTAACCTATTGAACCCTTACATTTGCTGGTACACTATTGCCTCATTATTTCATCTAAACTATCCTATTTCAGAAATGCTTATATAGCAGGAAAAAAATCAGCATCGAAGAATAGTGATGTCTTCAAGAAAAGATGCTTATATGAACAGCTTTATTCCATTTTCATCTTCAGTATGTGGGGAATCATTGCTCTCCGCAATTTCCTATCCTTTATAACTCTTGATAAGGTTTGTTTATTCAACATCCCACACAGTCCCTGTTCTGCCATCTATTTACACAAGATGATTAGGTAGCTTACATACTTTTTTCTTCTATCCCTCTTGCCTTCAACATGTCCTCTCTGTGTCAAATTCTAAATGTCTCCTTTATTCATTATGTATCCGAGAAATTTCAACACCCTTGTTATGATTCTATAAGCGTATAAGGTTTTAAGTGTTCTTTTTGTTTCCTTTTCTCTATCCATGGTATTCTCATCATACAGTAGAACTACAACTCTTCTTCAAGTTGTCCAACATTCACTGACATAGAGGAGGACTGATATTATATAGCAGTTTAGCAGTCTTTTCTTTGTTTCTAACAAATTTTCTTGTTTCTTATTATTTATTGAAAAGCATTTTTTGTTATGTAATTCTTTTTCTATACCAGTTCTGACAACAGGTGGATCTTCATTTTACAAATAATGGCAACAGTATCCATTATCTAACAAAACCCAATGAGCACCCTGCTCCACCATCCATTTACTCAAGCTCACCACGTAGGTCATGCATTGCTTTCCTCTCCCTCTTTTATCTTCAATTGACAGTTTAAACAGATATAAAAATGTTTGGAATAATTTGTGGAAAGATGTATATAAAGGATGCAGCCATTAGAATTATTCTTTTCCTAATAGGAAATAAAAGTATGACATTGAATACAATCTTTCAAGCTATTTGAAATACTCTAATATACATGATCTCATTGGTTTGCTATGATCATTCATCACACCCTAAAGACTGATGCTACAAATTTGCAAATGAAGAACTGTACCAAATAACAAAAACCACATGACCTAAAGAGCAGCAACCACAAGAATGATCACATACTTAAGCTGTTAACTTTAAACAGTAGTGAAAGCAAAAGGTTTAGAAGGAATCTCCAATCAATATTATAAAGATAAACATTTATCAAACTTGAGAAGCCTAAAAAATATTTAATTAGAAGATTTAAATTTCTAGGGCACTTAATGAGAAAAGATGGCTTGGAAAATCTGATAGATGAAAGGTTGAAGGTAAAAGAGGAAAGCAATGCATGAGCTGCCTGGTGTGTCTGAGTGTATAGATAGTGGAGTAGGGTGTGAAAAGAGAGGCCAAAAAGATGTTAAAAGCCATAAAGGACAGGAAATTGTAGATAGCCATGATTACTAATGTCCTGAAGTAGAAGAAATAATAATAATAATGATGATGATGATGATGATTGTTTATGCTATTTAAAATCAAAACACATTTTTGGACTGTAATAATATTTTTTTGTGTGGGTGGGTGAGTGAATAATATATTTTTTGAAGTTAATAATGATTTTCAGAGACTAGTATTTAACCCATAGTTGGGGAAAGATAAGGTGGATTCATATCTTTCCTAAGGTATTTGTGTGTAATTGAATGTAACCAAACAGACTGGAATTGGAACTTGGCACCCCAATTTCCAATTCCAATCCATTACACCATCTGTGCATCCATGCTTACAGCACTTGGTATTTCCAAGCAGTCTGGTTTTTGACTAGATTCAACATTGTTTAACTTTAGTGATCTGATTAGTACGAGTGTTTCAATATGATATGGCCATAAGCTTTCTGTATGGAAACAGTTTATTTTATCATTACTATTACCATGGTGATTAGATGCTGGACCATTACACTGTTAATCTAGTACACTGAGGATTAAATGGATTAAACACATTTATTGGCTAAGATTTATGAAATTCATTTTCAAATTTTTATAGTTCTTCACATTGGTCAAAGAATAACTTACCAAAAACAAAAACCAAAAAAACAAGTTTTCAAACTTTATAATATTTACTTCAAATATATTCCTTTCTTGGATTCTTTATTTATCTTTTTCTTTTATATGTTGTGTCACTTCGGAACATAAGTGATCATGGCTCTCCACATTTTCCTGTTCTCTGTAGCCTTAAACAGCATTTCTACTTGCCATCCTTTTACATAAACACATTATATAGGTGACTCACTTTTTCTCCACTTTTCCTCATTATGTCCTGCGAGTGTTTAATTCTCCAATACTTCTTTCCTCATTAAGTGTTTGAGAAATTTCAAAAGTCTTTTACTGATTGTAAGTATAAATGTCCTTTCCTTCCCATTTTCTTTAAAACTTTATTTTTGCTCACATGTTCTGTCTATGGTTTTCTCAGCATCCTTCTGACAAACTACGTCTCTGTCACTCCAAGTCTCCTCTTCATTTTTGAGGAAATTGTCCAGCATTCACTGCCATATAAGAGGAAGTATATTACCTGAACTATTATCTATATACATTTGTCCACTCAACAGTCTAGGAAATAAAACTGGCATGCGCAAAATGCTTTTGTTATTAATATTTTTAGAATATGCTGATGACATGCCCAAGGTTTTTACTATGGAAGATATGGTAAATACTAGTTTTCAGGATAAATAATTGATTATTTTTATTTGCAAATGCAATGTATATAATGATTGTACCTTATATACACTGCATATATATAAATATATTTTGGTATGTATATATTGGATATGCAGATGGTTTAACAGATAATGTCTTGGAATGAGTTGAAATTTATTATGTTCACTTGCAACAAATACCCCTAGGAAAAGTATGAATCCATATCTTGTACATTTCACTATATGTTAAATACTAGGGCATACTGTGCTTTCCAGTCACATTTGGCAGCCAGTCTAGAAGAAAGAAAACTTTGAATTCAAAGTGGCAGAAATGTTACTTTGTAGAACAGACTCTAGAAAGGGTGTTTACCTAATCCCTACTATCTTAACCTCATCAAGTGTAGGGTCAGCCATTATATAACCAACATATCCTCCTAATATGCACTTCTTATTCTCCCCTTTGTACACTTATAACAACTGTGATGAAAGACACGACTTACCTCAAAGTTCAAAACGAGTGTGAACGTGTCTTACCTGCAAAGTAATGAGGTAAAGAAATATGGCCTCTATCAAAGACACAATTTATGCACGCTGATCTCATCCAAAACGAGACGATATTCGCACACATGCAAATTTCGGCTGTATTAGACTGGCATAAAAACCGAGATGCCAGCAGCACGACTCTAGTCAGGAGTCATTCGGCAAACTTCGTGCAATAGAGTTGGATGTATGAATTGACAGACAGACAAAGAGGAAGTCGAAGTAGGCGTGGCTGAGTTGGTGTCTGTTTCACAACCCCGGTGTAATGGCTGAGAAAGGGAGTCTCGTAATCCATTACCCTGAGGTGACCAACAATGAAGGAAGAACAGCTGGTCTGCCGGCGAACGGTGCACTGCACTTTCTGACCCCCCACTCGTCACTTTTTTCTTTGTTTACTACAACAACCTAATTCTTTAACTCTCTACCTTGAGTTGCTCTTGGGTTTTCTATTGGGTGAACAATAGTGTGTGTGTATGTAATATATATACTATGCATTGTGTGTTCAGTTTACTCAGTAATCTCTAATTTTATACTGTACTACATTTGGCTTATGATCCCATCATAATGAAACATCAGTTCTCATATGATCACCAATGTTAAGCAATGTTGAGCCTGGTCAGTACCAAGATAGGTAACTGCTTGGAAATACCAGGTGCTGTAAGCTTGGATGTGTCAGTGGCGTAATGGATAATGGCTTGGAAGTGCTAATCAGTTAGGTTTGTTATATTCACTTACATGCAAATACCTTTGGGAAACATATGGGTTAATTAGTAAGACTAACACTATTATTATATCAAGAAAAATTGCATACAAAATGTTTAGATTTTGGTATATAGGTTGATATAGTGCTAAATAAAAAAAAAAGCAACATATACTACAGTTATCTCCATTTTTCTGGCACTGCATCATGACAGTGTCTACATTAGGCCAAAAGTAATCTTTCACAAGATAATTATGAAGTCAGAAGGTGAAAAGAATGAGCATGTATTAAGGATGCAGATTAAAATTAATAATTAGAATAAAATATATTCCTCATATATACCTCACATATAAAAAAAAAACTTCTCATAGCAGTAAGGACTTAACAAAATACTAATTTTTAATCTATTATTTTTTGAAGGCCTCATTAAAATAATTTATTCATATCAGTTATGTGCCATGCATGATACATCCTAAGCCGATCATGTATCATTTGATACATGACTGACGAGGCAGATTTTTTCCCCACAGTAGGTTGCCATTTCTTTTTGCGGTAGACCAATTGCCATCCAAAGCTATAGAACCCAGACTGTCCTGCTATTTACCTATAAGTTGGGGGAGAAGAAGATTCATACCTTTCCCAAGGGTATTAACATGTAAGTGAATGTAATGGTTTCAACTGGAATTTGAACTCGGCTCGCTAATTCCTCAATCTGAGCTTCTAACATTCACTAGTGCACTTAAATCAGTGAGAGATTAATTAATTAATCACACAGATTATGTATTTTATCATTATGATTATTTTGCCATCTCACTCACACACATAAGAATTTGTGCATAATGGAGACAGGTATGGTCCAGCAGCGATAAAATTATACTTATTGGTATGGGTAAATATATATGCATATGTATATATAAAAACATATCTGCATGCACACATACATATATAAATACTTATACACATAAACAAAAACATGCACACATGGTATATTTTCTGGCATCAAAGACATACAGACTTGTGAGACATCACCGTAATTTATTCATCAGAATTCCTAAAAAAAAAAAACGTATGAGAGTGCTTTCTTTTTTTTTTTCTCTCTATAATTAAGTGAAGGCCAAAAAGCAAATTAATATCTGGCCTCAAAGACTCAGGGTAAATTTTCAACTTTTCATTTTCACAAAAAATATGTCTTCCATAGCAAGAAATACAGCTTTTATATGTATAATTGGGAAGAGATTGTTTGTCTGCTATACTTGATGCAGCCAAATCTGTTTGTCTAAAAACCTTCAAATTTGTTATGTTTACTTATGGGACCAAAGAGAAAGTTTTAACATAAAAAAAGTTTTTATTCATGAAGGGAAAAGTGGGTGTTTTTTTATCTTTTTGTTATTTGGAAACGTTTTAAGATTATAATTTCTATTTTATTATCTGGATAATATTTGCATTCTTTGAAAAAACATTTCCTCAAGAATAATTTTCCTCCAAAGTATATATTTTTCTACTTTATATAGTATTTTTTAGGAACAGTTGTAATTTATTTTATTTTTCTTTGAGACTACTCATTACTGCATATATCTTCAGTCACTGTTAAACAAAAATATGACCAACATCTGAAAATAGATAATGGCAATAACAAAGACATTGTAAAATAAACATTTCTTAGTTACAAACTATATTTCGTTCATTTTGATCTTACAAATTATGTTGACTACTTTTCAGGACTATTTATGACCAGCATCACCAACATTATAGTTATCTGTCCCATGACTAGGTGTGGTCATTGGTGTTAAGTGTTTGACAGACATGAAGGAGAAAAGGCTTACTGGAAACTTGGTGGGACGTTTAACCTGTGAGATAAAGACTTTAAGATATACATGGTAGAAGAGATAAAAAATACTCATATGTGCTGCTAGCTACATTTTTATTTCTTGTCCCCTTGTCCAGAAATGTTCTTGGTCAGGCCCTTTATCCCAAGGGAGTTAATTCTATAAATGTTGTTTATGGAGTTAAAGGGAGCTGACTCTAAACTTTATGCATGTATACAATATATATATATATATATATATATATATATATATTTATATAAGAATATTTTTTGTTTAAAAATATGATTCCTTCGCTACATAAGAGTTCTCATGTTTCAAAAACGAAAGCTGAAATCATCCAAATAATTATCAAAATTAAGTTGAATTGAGGTGTTTAGACTAAATACCATAATTCAACTTAATTTTAATAATTATTTGAATGATTTCGGCTCTCATTTTTGAAACATGAGAACTCTTATGTAGCAAAGGAATCATATTTTTAAACAAAAAAATATTATTATAATAAAGCTCTACTTATGTATGGAGCACTGTCTTCTTAAAAATAAAAACAAAAATACTAAGGAACTCCAGATTATGCACCCAACGTGTTCTTTTCTATTTTCTGCATATCTGCGCACTTATATATATATATATATATGCATGTATGTATGTATATATATATATATATATATATATACACACACAGACACACACACACACATGCACACACACAACAATTGGGTCACCATGCTGCTGGTTATCTGATCAGTTCCTTCCACATATCTGAATTGAAAGCCAAAAAAGTGTTCATTTATTTGTAGTATGTCTTGGGTAAATAGGCCTTGGGGAGCCCATCCTTCTCAAACTACAACTAAAATTATATAACTTGAATGCTCATCTTAGTCATAGACATGTAAGCATTCACTCCTTTGGAGAAACTTACTTTTCAGGACTATCTATAGCCACCATTCTTCTTTCTTTTTATATGCTATGTCCTTTCAGGATGTAGACAATCAAGGCTCTCCACCTCCCTCTGTCCCTTGCAGCTCTGAACAAGTTCCTTCCCACTGCTTCCTCCCCCACACCATGCTCTATCATCTACTTGCTTAAGTCCACCAGGTATGTCATGTGTTTTCCCTTGTCTCTCTTTCCCTCTATTCGACCTGTGAGTATCACATTCTCCAGGCTCTCCTTCCTCATTATGCATCCAAGAACCTTCAGCTGCTTCTTCCTGATATTAAGTATAAGCCTCCTCTTTGTTTGCAACCTCTCTAAGTTTTAATTGTTGGTCATATGCTTGGTCCATGATATCCTTAGCATCCTTCTGTAGATTCACATCTCTGTTGCTTCATGTCTCTTCTTAATCTGTGAGGAAATCATCCAACATTCACTTCCATAAAGAAGGACAGATGTCAGTATTCTTTTCTTTGTTACCAAAGATTCATTCATGGGTAGCATATTTTGTGTAAGTCGACCTGGTGGAGCCCATCCCTATCTGGGTCAAATCACAGCTGATATCTTCAAGTTTGAAGGGTCACCATGGTCATGGACACATTCTATCAGGCAAACCCTCCACACTGATTGTTGATTTCAATCTAAGAAGCCTGCTGCCCAGCAATAATGTATCATCCCGCACAATGGCTGCATACTTAGCTATGTAGCCCAGTTTACCTAGTAGTGTTAGATGGCCATTAATGGCTCATCAATCATTTAACAGGTTTTGTTTTTAATTCTGCTGTGTTTCTAGTCACCCTCCTCAGCCTGGCAAGGAATAGCACTCTTAAAGTTACCTAAAATATAGCCAGCAGTTTAACATAATTTTATTCTGACTGTATGAAGGAATTGTCTTATTGGCAGGGCTGAATTATCTTTTAGGATAGTATAGACTGCATCCTAGCACCCATCAAGCTTTTACATATAAAGTAATAATTTTAATTTTCTCAATATTATAACTTCTAAATAGTTTCATAAACTGAAATGATATTGTAGAGTAAGTGGCCATGGTTAAATGGAAGAGCTGCCCAACAAATGGAATTTACAAAGTTTAAAATAAACAAGGAAAAGAAAATGATAAAAGAAGAGGGAAAAAAATAATATAAAGTAAACAAACAATATATGCAAGGCAAATTAATTGTAATAAGGCAAAGCAACAGTAATATAGCAAAAAGTTCACAAACTAAGAATTTGTGTTGATATACAAAAGGGAATTCAGATAAACAAACATAGCATTCTGATTTCAAAATAAGACAGATCAGAACTGAGTCAGATGAGACTGAGAAGTGGTCTGTCTTAATGTCCAGGAAGAAATCCCAGCATGCATTTGTGTGATTTTTGCCTACAAATTTGGGAGGGGGAAGTGTTTTGCAATCATTCCGATTGCAATATTACAAACACATATTTATTTGACTTTTCAGGAAGTAAATCAAGGCAAAGAATGTTGTAGTTTGTGTCTTTATGTTTCAAGTAGATAACATGTTTGATTTTAGATCAGAATGTTTAAATCTTAGAAATTTTAATAAAGCAGTGATTTTAATTTTTCCAGATGTTATAACTTGTAAATAGTTTCATAAACTGAAATGATATCAATATGACAGGCTGATATTTATTTTGATTATTTTATTGTTATGATGCCGGCTATAAAAAATCTGGGTTTTTTTGGGTTTTTTTTATTAAGGTTTTACTGAAATGTGTTCTAGTTTGGCTTGGAATAAACAGTAAAATATTGGTATTTCATAAAAGAATATAAGATAAACAAAAGATAGCTTTTCTAGTTCCTTTAAAGAATTTATAACAATTTTATTTCAAGCTTTATAAATGTTACTAAGTTTTATCACTATTAAAAAAAAAAAAAAAACATTCAAGAGAGGTGGCTCCAGCCTCAGGGCCCCAATATTTCATTAGCCTTGAGGGACCAAGTCTTTTGACATTATAACCAGCTGTGATCTAAATTTTACCCTCTTACCCTGTGTAGAGGAGTATTTCAGCTAGTATAATATAAATTTCTTGTTGACTCTCTCTTTCCATTTTACTTTACTCTTTGCTGCCATGAGAGTCAGCAGATGAGAGTTACAAAGTTTTCTCATACGTCACTCAGTCTTACTGGCTGACAAATAAAAAACAAGCAAGAACTTCTTGTGATAAAATAATTTTGATTCTAAAGTATTTTGATTTAAATTTACTACTGATATAATCTCCCTATACTCTCTAAACTGTATAATAAATGCCTTGCTGCCTCCTGTTTTCCTGCTTGCTGGAAATCACCATCTGTTGTTCCAGTTTTTAAGAACTCTGGTGAACTGTCCGACCCATCCAACTATCGGCCTATTAACCTTTACCTCTTTTTGGGAAACTCCTAGAGGCCCTAATCAATGCTGAATCAGTTCATCATTCTTCATTGCCGAGTCTTTTCTAAGACAAGCAATATAGCTTTCGTTTCTCCAGGTCAACTGCTGATGTACTGACGATAATTGCGGAAAGGGTCTATGATGCTCTAGATAAAAATAGTGAAGCCTGGATTGTTACAGTGGACATCTCAGAAGCCTTTGACAGGGTATTCTAAGCATGGATAAATGGTAGACTTATAAATATGTAAGATAGATTCTGGAGGTCTTCTCCACAAGCTGAAACGTTACATTGTCTTTGGACACTTTTTGGAACTGATCCAGTTCTTCTTATCAAATTGTGAAATGAGAATTATCATGAACAGCCACTCATCTCGATCCTTTCGGAAACTTCACTATGTCGGGCAAGACAATTTTTCTCTTCAGAATCTATCTTACATATTTACAAGTCTACCATTTATCTATGCTTAAAATATTGTTGCCTCATATGTTCCATTGCCACTGCAATTTAACTTAAGCTTCTTGATAAGATCCAAAGAAGAATATGCAATATTATTGGTCCTGATCTGGCGGCTCAGTTCCAGTCATTTTCCCATTACCATAAGGTTACCTCGATATGTCTTTTCTATAAATACTTTCATGGTAATTGTTCAGATGAGGTCTTCAATATGTTACCTAGAGTTTTTTTAATTTAAGTGCAGCTCTAGACTGGTGTCAAGATCTCATCAATTTACAATTGTGCTGGCTAGATGCAGCCTTAAGTTCTATGCTAACAGTTTCTTCTCTTGCACTTCTCACTTGTGGAACTCCTTTTCAGTTCCACACTTTCCAGCCAACTTTAATCTATAAAAATTTAAATGCAATGTCAATCGCTATCTACTGTCCATCTGATTTCTCTCTTCTCTTTCTGCTTATCATTAATGTTTCTATTCCTAATTCTTCCACACCATCTAACCCCTTGGGTTTTAGTGGCATTACTACCTTGCTTGGAATGATTAAAATTTAAAAAAAAAATCAACCTTTTAAAACATATATCATGTGTAAGACTTTGCTCATTGGGAAACTTGTTTTTTGTGCTTAATTTGTATAAAATGCATGAGAAAGAAATCTAGGAGATAAATAGGAAACAGTTTGGAGAGATGTTTCAATTATTGAATGAGTTTGAATTGAAATTGTTGAATTGTTCTTTTGCTTTCTGTGACAACTTTTTCAACTCAGTAACCAAAGTAATCATTTTCCAACTTCAGTAATCCTTATTTTCTATTAGTACAAATCTGTCTTTTGTTAATATCATCATGGCTGTCTCTCCAAAAGTGGTTCACTGTCACCCTTCACTAATTTTGCATTATATTCAAGAGACTTACAAATAATTACAAATATCAGTGATTGTTCTCTTTGTGAATCCATTCATGGACTGTTAAATAAATACAAGCAAGGTAATACCAAATGTCTATCATTACCCAGCATTGATTGCAGTTTTCTACCAGAATCATTTCACAAATAAGATCACTGGAACTATCAGGTAATTACTGTATCTTTAAGACTGAGAAGAATAAGCCTGATACTACAGATTTCAATCCTTATATGAAAAGCAAATATCTTATTTATTTTTTATGTTATGGTCCATAGTTTTATCTATCTTCTAATGTATTTTACACAGAATAAAGCAACACCAAGTATTTGAAAAAAAAATTGTCCCAAGAAAGTTGTCAATCAGAACTCTTAACATCATAGGAAATTCTGATTTTTGTTAAGAAAATTATCAAAGTGTGTTTGACAATTGGGTAGTATTTTCTTGGATTCATGATCGTTTGACCTTCGGAGATTGTTATTATATTTACCTACTTGGTGATATATATATCTTCTCTCCAATTAAAATGGGAGAAGTATGATTGGTTTATATAATAAATTATATAATTAATAAAAGTATTGTTTGGTTCACACTCCTTCCTGATCTTTTAAACAGGAGTATAGGTTTAATCCTTGTTTCCAGTTCCTTCTAAAATTTTTTCATTTTCTTTCACTCAGTCGTCCCTTAAATCTAATTGACATTATTGTCTTGCTTGTGGCAAATTGACTAAAAAAGAGAGTAAAAACATATATAATGAAAATATATAATCAGTAAGAGTAAAAAAACAAATAAAAAATTTAACTGAAGTTAACGCTTCTCATCCACTCACTCCAATATACTAGTAATGAGCATAAAAATAGTACAGAGTGCAGGGACAATTAGATTCATGCCTTTCTTGAAATGGAATTTGAATATTATTCATTGATTCTTTTTTTATAACTATTATGCTACCTCACACTTTTTTTTTTTTTACTGATTAACATTTGTAAATCTTTTTTTTATTATTTAGGGATACAATAGCTTAGCAATGCTCATGGCTGGGTGGGTGAAACACTGAACTAAAATATTGCTTCACCTTGATTTAAAAATACATTCATTATGAATCCATGAAAAATGAGATGCTTCTTATGTATTAGATTGAGTCATAAGCAATTTTAAGTTTTGGAAATCAGTTGTAATTGTTAAAATTACTCCTTTAAGTGCCGAATCTAGGTGCATCATCAATGTTGTCACTCCCATGTCACTAGAAGTTTCGGGTCTAAATAAACAACAGACTTCTTCGTTGCGTGATCTGACCGAATATGACAACGTGCTTTATATAAGTTCACCCAGAAAACAGCAACTAATCAAGTCTTCATTTGGGCTATTCGATGTTATAGATCGGGTATGCTTGGTTGTACTGATTTTCCTACATGCGGCCAAGACAGGGTGTTTTTTTTTTTGGGAAGAAAAAAAGAAAACAAACCAATAAATACATATACATTAATAAAATAATAATAAAAAATGATTTATTATATTGGCTCATATTATGACTTACTTTTCTTTCTCTTCCTCCTATTTATATTCTTTATTATTTCTTATTTGTTTGATCTTTTACCTTTTTTTATAACTTTACTTCTTATTCTTAACTACACTTAACAAATCATTTAAAATAGAGTGATTAAAATGACTTAATTTACAAAAAAAAAAAAAAACTCCTAAAATATGGTATGAATAATTTGGGATATTGATTGATACTCTAATAAATTCCATTTAAAAACTAAAAGAAATAACATTTAACTAAAATTGCTTAAAATAAATTAAATAATGTATCATCCTAATTAACTGTTCTTTAAATATATCATAGCAGGTGATGAAAAATGAGTTACGTATGACAATGTTCAATGTAAATTGTAGTGGATTGGCAAGGATAAATCTCCATAACCAATTCCATAAGCAATGTGATTGGCACTGATCTGGCATCTAGTTTACAGTCACTCTCTCAAAGATGTGCTGTCACTCCCCTCTGTCTTTTCTACAAATACTTTCATGGTAACTGCTCTGATGAGCTACTTTTGCTGGTTCCCAAACTGCACAAATTTAAATGTGTTACTTGGTTGGCATCTCAGTCCTACCCTTTCACTGTCGAAATGGTTAAATGTAGCCATCTTTTCTACGCTTCATATCTCACACTTCCCGTCTGTGGAACTCCTTTCCCTTTACTTGTTTCCCTGATAGCTATAATCTCCAAATATTCAAATGTAATGTCAATCAACATCTCTGGATGCCTTGATCTATTCTCCATCCTTCTCTTCATCCTTTCCTCTATCATGCCTCTTTACTCTTGCTCCCACTCTCTGTAACCTCCTTACGTGCTAGTGGCACTCCCACTTTGCTTGGGGTGAAATACTTAGAAAAAAAATATTGTGGGATTATCAGGGTAGTCACTGATCATTGTTCAAGCTATTTCAGACATTCATGATTCTATCATGCCAACCATTATGGTCTTGCATCAAGCTCAGAAGGTCATTCAGGTGGCATCCTATATCATAGTACAGTTGCTCAATGTTAGTGGTTGTTGGTTTTGAATCATGGCTAGCTGTCCAGAGCAGTAGATCACTTGAATGTTTTTATTTTTCTCACCAGCAGTGTCCTGCAAAGGGCATTTGCATAAGATAGTAGAAATATCAGGGATGGGTCCATAGAGCTATGATTTAGCTGGATGTTGTCTTCAAGAAATGTTAAGTAGAGCTCTCAGCATCTGAGTGTAGGTTCCATCAACCTTAATCTGTAGCGTTTTAGTTAATGTCCAAGCAATGGCACTATGCATTAACACATTAATTATAGTGGCTTAAAAGAATCTCCCCTTGAGGTAGTCTGGTAGATCAGATTTCCAGGTTACATCTGTTTTATTCAAATGGCCCAGGCTTTAGATTTGCAAATTTTGACATTCTTTTCAGTAGAATTTATTTTACTTCCTAGATATGTAAAAGATTTGACATTTATTAATTTACCTGGCAGCTTGTATTGAGACTTACTGTCTTAAGCTAATGAATTTGAGTTTAGGGGTATTAACATACAATCCAGTATCATTGGCAGCATTTTCTAGATGATGTCAGAGAACTGTAGCATTGGTAATGGTGTATGCAGTGAGAGCAAGGTCATATGTATAGTCAATATCTGTCAGCTTTTTTGCAGGATATCAACTTGAGAATCTTGGTGATAAGTAAAACCTAGATAATTTTGTTTAATTGAGTCAGGATATTATTTGTTTAGATTTCTTAAAATGCAATGAAACACTAAATGCACATTTATACGTCCAGCAGCACCAACATATCCATAAAATTTTAGTTGAATTGCACCCTGCACTTGTTAATAGCAATATTAATAGAATGACAATGAAAGTATGCATAAAATAATACAGGAAAAAATTTGGAAATTGTTTACTTTATTTTACCTTAGCCACCATATTCACTTGACCTTGCAGCAACTAATTATGAAGTTATTTGATTACTAAAAAACACTTTGATGTGGAAAACTTTCTCTAATGAAAATCAGATTCAAGAGTTCATCAATCAAAAGTTTTCTGTGTAACTTTACTCAAAATGTATTGAAGATCTGTGTGATAAATGGCAAGAAGTCAAATGGTGGATATATAGATGATTAAATGTAATTGAACCTTATATTTTTTAACAATAAAATTGATAAACAAAAAAGAAAATTATATATTACTCAAACTAATAACTTTACTTTCTGGAACATTGAAATAATATAAAAACATTAAATTCTGGCTATGACAGCAGTTCAGACTTATTAAGTATGTAGTATTTTAAGAAACAGAATTTAGGAGGTAAAAAATTTGATGGCAATACTTCTGAAGATTTTAATACATTAAAAGTGATATTTATCATTCAAGCAGAAAAGTACTTGATCATCAAAATCTACACTTGTTAAATATTTGGTGTTGATTAAATTCATTAACTGCTCGAAAGATCAGACTATTAGAGTGACAGAAAGCACTTTTTTTTATTGTTACAGGGTTGTTGTCTTGAGAGTTGGTTTCAACTAAGAATTTTTAATGGATAGGCTTTTGGGTCTTCCTCAGCTGTATGCTTGCCTATTCTCTGGTTTCTATGAGACTTTGGCACTCTGATGATTTTAGTAAAAATGTTGTCGAGGATGAGACATGTAAAATCAAAAGAAGGAAAAGGGAACAAATAATGCAAAAATTGTAAAACCCACCAAACATTTAAATAAGCCAAGGACAGTTTTAAAAAAATAGATACCAAGTGAAATGTAGTGCTAAGTAGTACAAAGAGGGCAGTGTTTTAATTATTACTCAAACTCATATTCTTACTTTTGTTAGTCTTATTATAATGTTCTTTGACCTTGCTGAAAAGTGTTTTGGTATGAGTGCAAGATTTGAACAAAGCTATCAACTGTGTTGATCCTATGAACAAAGCAAAAAATATTTTGAGAAACACTCATTGACAATGTCATATAAGGTCTGATCAAAAAGTATCCATGCTGGTGATATAAAAAGAAAACTACAAAAGATATCAATTTGGCATTTTATTTCCTTTAAAGTAGTCCCCCTTTTGAAGCCACACAGTTTACCCAGTGTTCTTGGAACTCATTTGGGGTTAGGAAGTAGTTGCAGAAGCCCTGTATTTTCCTGGATTTACTTGATTTCTTGAAATCTTGTTTCTTTCAAGTATGATTTCATTTTTGAAGAG
Source organism: Acanthosepion pharaonis (assembly GCA_903632075.3). NCBI lineage: Eukaryota > Metazoa > Mollusca > Cephalopoda > Sepiida > Sepiidae > Acanthosepion > Acanthosepion pharaonis. Next base: position 2,444,148 of record CAHIKZ030001113.1, read on the forward strand.
GAAAATTTGCAAGAGGTGAGATCTGGTGAATATGGTAGTTGTTAGATTTGGAGAATGTTGTTGCTGGGCAAAAACTGCAGCACAAGCCATGGTCAATGATGAAACCCCTGTAGTGTGTTGAAATGACCACTCTCTACACATATTTCTTCCAATCACTGCTACAAACAACAAAAGCATGTGAGAAAGTTTTAACTTAATGTGTATGCATGATAGTCAATCTGTGCCAAGTGAATTAATTCTGCATAGTTTAGATCTGTTGCCATAGTAACAGTCCTAATACTTTTTATCGGGCCTCATGCAGATCTGAGAGAAACTAAAGAATTCAATGATCAAAATCTTACAGTAAAAACAACAAAAATGAGGATATTTGTTATGGGGAAATAATGAGATTGTTTTATTATAGAATTTCTCTATGTGCCATGTCCTGAAATGACATAAGTGATTATGGCCCTCCCCAACTTTCTGTTTTTGTTGCTCTAAGTTGTTCTTATTCATTTTAGCCCCACTGTCTTTGTAGTAGGAATGTTGAAGAATCTATTGTCTGAAATGTTTGGATAGAAACAAAAAGATCAGGATATTAGTTCTATACAAAAAAAAAGAACTTTGTCTCATAATTTGGAAAAAATGCTTTTTTCTTTGTGTGGAGTTTGTTTAGGTAAGCCTTTGTGGGTGCATTGGTTGTTATTTGCATTTAGTTCTGGTTGTGAGTTTTTGAAATGTATGAATTGATTTGGTACTGTTGACAAAAACCTTTTAGAAAAGATTAAAGGATTATCTTTCCTGTCTCCTGCAATATGCTATGTCCTGAATGAACATGAGTGATCATGGCACTCCACAGCTTTCTGTCTTTTGTTGCTCTCAATAATTCTTACTCATTTCTGACCCCTCTTTTTGTTACAAAGGCCAATGAATGATTTGGCCCAAATGCTAGGTTAAAAAAGATGACAGTACCCAGTTACATGGAAATGATTCAAATGCTTACTCTCAAAATATGAGAAAAAAAAAAGTGTCTTTGCTTGTGGTATTTTGGTGATGTAAATTTTGATAGACACATTAGTTGTGGTTTTGTATCTCATTCGTGAGTTTTCAAAATGTCATAAAATGGAAGGGGTTGTCAAATTGTAAACTTTATGTGAGGTTTGTTGTGCCCAAAAGAATGGCATGACTTTCAGAAAAGCCATAGCCATAGGTGACAAAGGCAAAATAATTATTCACCAAAATTTACAAATGTCATGGATGATGAATTAGGTGTGAGAAACTGAAATGCAAATGAGGCTCTTATGTGACCAAAAATCACTTTACTGTCTTGAGTAATTTTCTCAATTTATTTCACACAGAAGCAATTTTTGAAAAGCAGGACATGTGAAAAATAAAAGAAATCTACCATAAATTTTGATGAGATAAATTATACTTAATAAACATGAAACGGTAACTTGTCTTCCTTATCTTCATTCTATAGATACTTATTAATAAAAAATATTATTCATGTATATATGTATAATAAATAGTGCGAAATGTAAAGTATCATTGGTTAATTCTCTATTTTTTCAAACTTACAAAGCATTTATAGCATAAAATCATGTACAATACATTCTTCTTCTATATGCTGTGTCCCTTCATAACGTTAGTGATAATGTATCTCCACAATTTCCTCTCCTTTGTGGCTCTTAATGTTTTTTGGCATCTCTCTCCCACACCTTGCTCCACCATCCATTCAAGCTCTTCAGGTAGGTCATGTGTTGATTTCCTCTATCTCTCTTACCTTCAATCTATCCTGTGAGTATGAAATTTTCAAAGTTCTCTTTCTTCATTATATGCCCCAGAAATTTCTACTACCACTACCTGATATTAGTTATATGTATTCTTTTTGTTGCCATTGTCTCTAGAACTTTGTCATTGCTCACATGTTCAGTCTATGGTATTCTCAGCCTTTTCTCTAGCACCACATTTCTGTTGTTTCATGTCTCTTTATCATCATTAAGAAGATTGTTCAGCATTTACTACTATTTAGGAGGACTGATATTACATGTTTCTAACAATATTCTTCTATTTCTTAATACTTAACTCAGCTTTTGTAAGGCATTTTTCACTATCCCAATGTGCATTCGGATTTCAGTGTCATACTTTCTGTCTTCTGTTAAAACACTTCCCAGATATCTAAATTGTTTCAGCTTTTTGATTTTGGTATCTCCAACTTGTAATTTGCATTTTGGGCTGTTTCTTTTGCTAACAACCATGTGTTCAATTTTCTTTCAATTGATGTTTATTCCTAACTTCTCACTTTCCTTCACTACCTTCTGTTTTCTTTCTATATCTGCTATCAAAAGTGAAACTCCTATCACTGGATATAGTGTTTTTCACAATTTTCAATGATATTTTTAAAGTAGAATTATTTAAAATCCACTTTAATTATGCATATAATAACTCTATTATAGCAGCAGTGCTTGCACTAATCCCTGACTACTGTCATTTATTCTTGATTTTCACTGTTTTTCTATAGTAACATTATTTTCATTGCATTTCTGCAAGAATATTCCTGAGATATGTATTTATATAGATAGAAGAAAAAGTCCAGATATATGCTTAGATACTCGACTAAATCTGTTACCACTTGATGAAAAAAAGGATTTATTTTCAATGCTTTTTCCATTTCCATTATGGTTCTCCACAACTTCCTTCCCTTGTATTTCTTAGTAATGTTTATCTTTTGCTATCTCTCCTAATCCCTGTTCTGCCAGTTACAGGGTACAATGTGTAAGTTGTCGCCATTTTATATTTTTAATTTCATTCATGAACATTGTTTGTTTTTGATTTTGTCAACTGCATAGTATAGTAGTGTCAGCTGGCCCCCCGATCTGTAAGAAAAAGTGCATCATGATGCTATTCATTCTGCCAGAAATTTGGAAACAGCATGTGGTACTGCTTGCCATTCATGCCAGAAGCTCTAATACAAACATTTCAGAATGTTTGGGTGTGGACAGTGCAGAGGATTCAGAAAGAGTTGGATGAGTCTGATGGCAATTATGAAGATGCTTGGAGTGATCACTAGTGATGGCAACATTATTCCTTTGTTCATCTTCCCACAGGGCTTCAAACTCAACATGGAGGCCTACATCAAGTGCCTTGAGGTGGTAGTGCTTCCCTAGGTCAAGAGAGTGGCTGCTGGAAGACCCTATGTCTGGCAACAATACTTTGCACCATGCCACACAAGCAGGAGAACCCAGTTAGGGATGTCATACAATTTCTACGACCACATCTTTCCTTACATCTGACCACATAAATTCCCAGACTACAATCCCCTTGATTATTATGTGTAGGGTGCAGTTGAGCGAGAGACCAACAAAACTCCTTGTAGCATCAAAGATGAACTAAAGGCAAGGATTATAGAAGCATTCACCAACTTAAGAGTTGCAGGAAATTCCAAACCCGTTTGGATGCCATGGTTGAAGCCAATGGTGATTTTACTGAATAAATTTACTCTTTTAGTATTTCAAGATATTTTTGTGTAATTTTACTAAATATATCTGTTAAAATATGATGTTATTGTCATTTTTGCATAATTTAGAAGACAATTTATCCATCAAACCTGTATTTACATAAGCTCATTAGCTCGGTTATTTGCTGCTTTCTTCTGCTCCTCTTGACTTCAACTTGTCCTGTGAGTATTAAATTTCCCATGAGCTTTTTTTCTCAATATCTGCCCTAGAAATTTCAATTATTGCTTTCTGATTCTAAGTATTTTGCATTTTTCTTTCTATGTTCAAGAAAAGTTTGTTGTTGCTTACATTTTCAGTCCATGGTATTCTAAGCATCATTCTTATAGCAAAGAAAACGGCGGCTTACCTCGTCAAACCAAGCGACAGTGCGTCACATGTATTCTACAACAGAAAATGTGGTGAAAAAGAAAATTACTTACCAAACAAAAGGGCATGTATTCCGCATGACATGCTGAAAATGGAATATTTGAATTAAAAAACAAGTCCATCACAGGAGTCGCTATAAAAGTATTTTGATATGCAAATTACTGAACATCCTCTCCCAGCTGTCGACGAATGAGAAAAACAAAAAAGCTTCTGCCGTTAGAAGCAGTTGGTGTTCTTGAATCGAGAGCTGAAAATTCGGGCATTTTGGCTACGGCATTTGTTAGTGAGTGAGTTATTTTTCTGACTGGTTATACGCATTGTGATTTGAGATAGTACCAGCGAATCAAGTTTTCAGCATTTCTTTCTGCACCTGATATTCGAGTCTGTACTTACAGTGATTTTTCTTTGTGTTGTGGAAGTAATCTGACAAATACTTCCTTTGCTTTCAGAATGCCTACAATTCTGTAGAAACATATTTTTGTTGCTTCAAGTCTGTTCTTCATCTATTAGGAGATTATCCAGCATTCACTCACTCAGTCAGTCAGTTATGTGCCATGCATGATACATGTTTAGGTGATCATGTATCTTTCAATACATGACTGACAAGGTTGCCATTTCTTTCTGTGGTAGACCAGTTGCGATCCAAGGCTATAGAACCTGTCTGTCCTGCTATTTACCCATATCTGGGGGAGAAGAAGATGATTCATACCCATTCCCAAGGGTATTAGCACGTAAGTGAATGTAATGGATTCAACAGGAATTCAAACTTGGCTCTCCAATTCCTACATCCACTAGTGCCCTTAAATTAGTGATAAATCACACAGATTGCACATTTTATAGTTAAACTTTAGTTATAACTATGTGTCAAGTTACAGACTTCTTGATTCATTCTCTTATATTATATATTAGTTTAAAACACGCATTCCATACAGACTTTTAAGCTAGTTTCTGTAGAAGGATAATTAGGCTCTCTGGCCTGAAACTAAAAGGACCTCTGAACCAGGTGAGAAAAGAGCAATGATAATTTTGAAGAAATAACTTTGAATTCCTTAATTCACTCCATGGAACTTGAAAACCTCACTTTAACTCTAATTTGGGCTATATGCCTTGTTCTGGTCAAAAGAACAATTTGGGATGAAAGTCCAATTCAGGCTCAACATTGATTTCTTCAAATCACAAACTCTGTAAGATTTCAATTGAACTGAGTTCTTCAAATCAAAAACTTACAAACTCTGCAGAACTTCATGTCACAAAACTTCTCACTTTTAAGTCTGTTTCCTTGGCATTTTAAGGAAATAAAATTAATTTCCTCAGTTCTCAAATTTTTGGAGATATTTTAAACTGAATTTAAAACAAGAAATTCTAAATTCACAAAGATTTCGTCTTACTTTAAACTCAATAAAAATTAACATTTTTTTAAAATTACTAAATATTTTTCAGTTTGAATTTTTAACTATTTTCTCCTCACCTAGTTGTTTAACCATCAAATGAAGGGCAGATTTTCAGTCCTTAGATCATCCCAATTACAAAACAATGTAATATGTCTATGTAGAGCAATTGTGACCTTTGTTAGAGGGGTTTCAGACACACAAACAGATAGACAGAATTTGCCATTTATTTCTTTAGAAAATATATATGCTCTACTTTTTCAGTTATGTTTATCTTAACTCCTAACCCCTGACAATTTGTTTCTTCCTTGTTTTCAATATTTTGTTAAGTAAACATTGTTGATATTCAGGTTTTCATGCATAATTTACCTCACAGTCTCTTTTTTTGATGGTAAACATTTGTCCAATCACTTTGATGCTGAATGATTGATCCTTTCAAATGATTTGTTCAGTTTGTTGAGCATATTCATGGGTGTTCACAACATTAATCATTTCTGATATTCTTCCGACTTTCACACAATCTCCTGTGCCAATAAAACATAGTGCCCTTAATGAGTTGTTTTCCCTCTTTGCTTCAATTATAATATGAAAAGAGTCAACGGCCATTTTTTTCAGTGTTAGTAAAGTCAAATTGAAGCTTGATTTTTGAACCAATCATTTTTCATGACATATCAGAAAAAGCATATTGTCATCAAGCAATGAGTAACGACAGGGAACTGAAGATGCAAGCAGATGTGAAACTTTCAGTTTATTTATGCCTGTTCAATGGTCAGTGTCTCCCATGTGGTTTAATTTAATTAAACCCAGTCTTATTATTTAATGGCTACACTTCATATGTTCAGCCTTTCAATGTTGCTGAAGGAGATTTTAAACATTTCATATAAACTCTCATTAAATGATAAAGCTTATAATGCTTTTTTTGCTAAATTTTATTAGAATATTGATTATTTTATTATGAAAGAATTTAATTAACTATAAATTCGGAACCAAAAATCTATGTAATACTAAAACTCTAATCTTAAATCCATGAATGTTTGTTCCAAAAATACAACTTAAACAATACATAATGCCCCAACAAATTTAGGAGTAGATTGTACCTTGAACCCCTGCCAAATGCAGTACCAAATTTCATTAAAATTAGACAAGATATTCCAGAGCCATTTCTCCATTTTTACAGCATTTTTAATAGGAAATTCAGTATCTGTTTATATTTCTGTTGTCCTCATCTTTATTGCCACATTCACAACAATTAGTCTATTCTGGGTTTGGTCCAAAATTAAAAAATTATCACCTGAAGAAGGCCAGAGTATACAACGGCCAAAATATTGTGAATATGCTAATAAAGATGAGGAAAACAGTCCAAATAATGTAAATAGTGTAAATAGGAAATTCAGTATTTGTTTTCTGTACAGATTTTTATATCAATCTGTGTATATAAACAAACATGCATATTATATTCCAACTAATATATGTGTGAAAAATAATAAACATTCATAATACATTATAACAACATTATTAAATAAATTTAAATACAAATAACACAACATATATTTACACAATTCACTACATTACATTAGTACTTCTTTTATAAACAAATATCTAAGATGTTTGGTAACTACTTCATAGGTGAAGAGGCTATGCAGGGTTGTCATTATAAAATGTAACCTTATGGCTGGAAAATTGTGTCATGATTTGATGGTGAATAAATAAATAAGATATGTATGCTGGTTTGCTGCAATTACATATTTTGAAATGAATGTAAAAAAGAAAAAAAAGAATGAATAATAAAAATTATAATTATTATTTTGAAAAAAATTACCTACAAGAAAATGAAAGAAGTGCACAAAATGGAGACAACAATATTTTATGTTATTTTAATAAATATAATTACTGTTTGTTTTTTTGAATGACCTTCACCTTTGAAAATTATAATATGGTAAATACTAAAGTTGGTATAAATTTTCACCTCAGGGCTACTATTACTTGAATAGTCACCTCCTTGTTATGGTACTTAATTATAACTGGTTGGATTTCTGCACCAGATATAAATAAGTGGTTCAGGTAATTTGTCAGTATCAACTGATCACTGGAAAGAAGATCTTAGAGCAGCATGCAGAGGACAAAGTTCAACAAGAGAACAAGTGTCAACAAGGCCATTAGATTACTCTGTCTCAGTTCATTTTAACAAAGATTAACCCTATTCTGTCTGTCTGTTGACAGTGATCGTCAGCAGTTGGACCCAAATCCTGTCATTGTGTCCCCGGAGAAAATCAATAAAATCAATCTCCTGCAGAGTGTGGTAACCTTTCACTTCTGGTTGCTTGTTACGGCTGAGTGCTGGTGATCAGCTTGAGGGAAAGAAAAGTCCTTTGATATAGAACCAAACATGTTCTGTAAACTTAAAATTAAATGTGAAAAGAAAAAAAATAAGAGAAGAGAATTTAACTTCTATGAAATGACGTCTGTGTGTTTTCTCTGTATTCACTGTGTCGGTGTGTTTAGCAAAATGTGGGTGCACTCAAACCTGGTTGCCTAGTGGATCATTTAATCCTCACAATCATCCAAACTTCTCTTAATGACTGGGTCTCCAGTTAGGCATGTTTTTGACCCAAGGAAAAATTCTGCTGCCTTGAATCCTGACTTATACTTCATTCAGTAACCCTTTACATTGTGTGTCACTTGAACCTTGCATTGGTTGAACACTAGTAAAAAAAATTCTTTTATTCTTGGCCACAACTTCAAGTTAAATAATGTTGGCACTGAAAATGTTAATTGAAGCTTTGGTTTATTTCCTCAAAATTAATTGAACATTTTAATTATGAAGAATAAATGTTATCAATAAACATAAAGTAACAAATATATTGACAGTTTCCTTTAGTTACAGTTCATACAGAAGATGATCTTTGAGATTCAAACTCTCAACAATGTGAATTAAGCTTTGTTGTGCAGAGAGAAAACATTGAACACTTTAAGTAAATTGCTGTTTAAACAGAAACTGCAAATACTAATTCAAAATTTTATTATCTTACTATAATCTGCCATATATATCTTGTCAGTTTGTCTATCATCATACAAGACAAAAATGATTTGAGATATGGCTATTAAATTTTATTATTTTACTATAATCCCCCATATATCTCTCATCAGTTTGTCTGTCATGATGGTTTAAGATGTTGTTATTAAATTTTCAGAAGATTGCCAATGTGACCCTTGAACAAAATTTTAGTAAATTTGTTTTTGAAAATTCCAAAAGCTTTTAATGATTGAAAATTTAAGTATACTAAACTAAGCCTTTCTTTTGTATCCCTCAGATTAGTTAAACTTAATATCTTATATTTCTAATCATACAAAGTAGATATCTACCTGAAATATTACAATACTTAATTAGCTACATAATGCCCCTTTTTCTAAAATTTGCACTTTGTCTTCATCTTGTCCTCTGCACAATGCTTTGATTAATATCTTTTCACTCTTTCAACAATTTGAATTAAACATTGCCGTGGAAAGAGATTATAATGAATGCTTCAAATAAAGTATTATTTAAACAGCAATAGTTAATATTTTTTCTAAATTTTATTTGAACATTATGGGAATCATGAATTTGCAGGTAATAATTCTAACTTGTATATGTACATATAAATTTTGGGTACCATCTCTCTAATATATGCCACTATTCCATGATCTTTTAAACAGGAGGAGTGGTTTTGCCCCTTTTTTCTGTTCAGGATTGGGTTTTCTAGTTCCTTCTAAATTCTACTTCAATACTATACTTCTAATGTCTCCACCTAAACTCTGAAATTTTTATTAGTATTTTGTTACTTTTTTGTTCTCTCTCAACAGGTGTAGATGGGTTTTTCTATCATACAGTTCATATATCAATCTTTGGTACTATCTCTCTAATATATTACACTCCTACCCAATCTTTAGGAACAGGAATAGAAGTTTATCTCTTGTTTCCTGTTTAGGATTAGTTTTTCCATTTTCTTCTAAAGTCTTTTCCTTCTCTTTCACTCTCAGAAGCTTTTTGTGATTTAATGCCATTAACAATTTAAAAATTGATTAATAATACATATCCATACTGTTAAATTTTATGTACGTCAATATTTTTACATTTGACGGTAAACAACTGTAGTTATGAATATTTAGTGACATAATTATATAGACATTGGTATTATATCTTGTGATTTTCAACTTAAAATATCTGACATTATTTAAAATGTTCATAATAATTTTTTTGTGGGTTTCAGGCTTTTAGTATCCAAAGTGCAACATGGATTTATATTTATGAAGAACTCCAAAACATAAAACGCCATAGAAACATATATTAATTAAAGCTTAATTCGCACAGTATTTCATTAGCATTGTTTTGACATGTGGGTGTAGGCTCCTTGATATTCTATAATGTTCATCAGTCTTTCAAGCATTGAGTATGTTAACTGTGCTACTCTTTTGATTTTAATATTACTTGCAGCCATTTTTATTCCTGTTCTTTAATATTGTTTTCCATTCTTACATAATTATCATATAAAAATAAACCACAAGTTTTCTATTGAAATAAAATCTGGAGAAGATGGAAGCTATTTTGGTCAAGTGGACAATAATCAACTTTGCTGAATGTGAATAAGATTCATGGTTGTCACATGTACTACAAAAACTAATCTTGTTCAAAACTTAGAATAATTCTCTACATTTATCATCATCAATTTTGAAGAGACTTTTAATTTTCATGCCTAAGATACTTGCCCAATGCATAACCACAACACCCTCTATTTTCAGTTACACTGGTTGACTATTTCTATAAAGACCCAAATCTCTTGTTCAGATATCAGATCCATCCAATGTAGCCCTACATACATAACTAAAAATTATAGTGAAAAATGAGTTTTCATGTACTTCTTTACTCTACCTATACATTTATATGTCTCTGTGATGTTTACTGGGAGATGTTACTTTGGTAGGTTTCATGTCTTTTCAATATATTCTGCATCTTGTCTTTTCATTTAAAATAGCAACACCAGTTTCTTAATATATTTTTTGCTAGTTATTCCACTTGTTTATTACCATTTTATTTTTTCTCAAATCTCCTTTTGTGATGTTTTTAAAGCTGTTTATTTTTTTCATTTTTATCTTGCCAGTATTTTCACTTTTTTGATTGTTGTGTGATTTTAACTTTTTTGCAATTTCCAGAGTGTTGTTTTGCTATCACTCGGTTTTAAGTTGTTTAATTTTGACTTTCTGCATAATAATGTTTGTTTGTTAGGACACAATGTAATTCTTCACTGGGCAAAATATATTGATCTTTTGTAAAATGTATTCAAAATCCCAGTGCCTAAATTAACTGGAAAGAAAAAGGACACTTACACTTTGAATTAGAAAGAGATAGTTGAAATTTCAAAAGCACTTAATGAGGAAAGCAGGCTTGGAAAATTGGACATTGACAGAACATATTCAGGGCAATAGTGATAGAGGAAAGCAGCACATAACATACCTAATCAGCTTGTGTAAATAGTTGGCAAAATAAGGTTTAGGAGAGATACCAAAAAGACATTATTCAGAGGTACATGGAGCAGGATGTTTTGGAGTACCATGAATACTCATGTCCCTTCAGGACATGGAATGTAGAAGAGAAAATTTATCTAAGGGATTTAAAATTTTATGACAAACTTTTCAAGAATTAAAATTAAAAAAAATTAATAATTATGAAGATAGATATCAATAAAAACACACACACACACACACACACACACACATATATATACACACACTGTGTTTTTCTTGATTGGCTGTTGCAGTGTGTCAAAATTGTTCAATTTAACTGTCATGTTTGAACATCTCTTCAGATAATGCACATGGTATTGCGATCATGCTGAGAACTTATTCTTTTAAAGTGTTGTAATGGAATGTCCCACTCTCCCTATGGCCTATTGTGGACTGACTATATCAGTAGCCATATATAGTGTGCACAGGATATACCTGGCGAACTTGCTTCAGGAATTACTAACCTGCTAACCGATTCCTTGTCTTTCAGTAGTATATTCTCTTTTACAATAAACCTCTCTTTCTTTCATCTCCGCCTTTGTTGCTGTTCCTTTCACTTGAGTACCACCTTTGCCTGTTTGTAACCTTCTTTAAGGATACAACATAAAGCCTGATGGGTTTATGATTGAGTGATATGGAAAACCTGAAACTAGCAAGGAAATCTCTACCCATCATTAAAAACACATCCTAGCATATCTTGACAGTGTAGTTATCAATTTACAAGTCAGGGTAAATATTCCTAATAAAAACTAATGTTATAAACTGTAAATGATATGATATATTTATCATTTAGGTATGTACTGAAAATTTTATCCACATTAATACTAGTTTTATTATGAAAAGATTGACTTGTATAATAAAAATAGAATATGTGTTTTCAAAGACATCAGCAAAAGTGGACCATTCTAGTCATTGATAACTGTGTCTTACAATTTCATTATTTCCACAATGAACTTCACTTTTTGCCTTTTCTTAGACTCATACAGCAGCACACTGTAACCCTTTACCTTGTATTAAGTGAACATGAGAAATAAAAAAAAAGAAGATTATTTTTTGAAACTTGTATCTCCTTGCAAGGAAATAGATCAGTTGATTTTTTATGTAGGATTTATTATACTGTCATATGAATTTTGCAGAGGTGCTGAATGCACAGTGTCACTCCACCACTCTCCAGAGAATTTACAGAATTCATGGAAGTCTTTTCTAAAAAAACTGTTTAATGCTGTATTCATCTATGCTGAAGACAATGGTGTGAAATACTAATCTCTCACTTGTTTATTGTATCCAATTATTTTTATATTTTTGTTTCAGTCAGAATTTTAAAAGTTTGAGAATATTTTGATTATTTAAGTGTAGAAATACTATATTTGCAAAATTGAATCGTTATATATATATATATATATATGTCTTAAAATAATTGTTGGACTTTATCCATTTCATAATGCATATATCTATCTATCTATCTATATATATATATATATATATATGTGTGTGTGAAAAATATATAGAAAATAGGAAAGAACTCGTGAGGTAAATAATCCAAAGTTCATTAAACATGAGAACTCTTATGTAGTGTGTTGGAATCATATTTTTAAATAAATAATTTTATACATATATATATATATATATATATATATGTCTGTGTAAGTGTATTTAGTTAAATCAGTAAGTCTAAAGTTGAAAAAAATTACTACATTCAACAAATATTTTTTGCTTGAAATAATCTTCTTCCTGATAAATGCCCTTAACCCATTGCTTCTCTTGCAATCTTATAAATCAAACATTATAAAATGAAAATTTCAGATCAAAATTCAGCTAATAACTGTGTCTAGTCTCAGCATATTTATATAAGCATTTGTTTCTCAAACATGCATGTCTCTGAATATATTTTGTAGAATATGTATCTGCATATATACAATATAAGCCAGTAGGAAGAGGTTAACGAATCCAACAATTTAAATATCTGGGAAGTATTTTAACAGCAGACAGAAAGTGTGACACTGAAAACTGAATGCACATTGAGACAGTGAAAGAAAAAGCTAATAAAAGTATTGAAGCTGGAAAATTTTATTAGAAACAAAAAAAATAGTACTGAATTGTTACATAATATCAGTCCTCCTGTATGTCAGTGAATGCTGGACAATCTTTTCTAAGATGAAATATATACTTGAAGCAGCAGAAATAAGGTTCTACAGGAGGATGGGGAGAAGACCATGCACTAAACATGTCACAACAAAGTTCTAGAGAAAATGGAAACAAAAAGATACTTATACATAACATCAGAAAGAGATGGTTGAAATTTCTAGGGTACATTATGAGGAAAGAGAGTTTGTAAAATTTGATAGAGGACATATTGAAGGCAAGTGGGTCAGAGAAAAACAATGCATAACCTACCTAGTGAGCATGAGTAAATAGATGGTGGAACAGTTATTGAGGAGATAACAAAGACAGAATATATTAAGAACTACAAAAAACAGGAAATTGTGGATTGCGATTACCTACATCCTGATATACAGGTTGTAATAGGTAAATTGTTTTAATATTTTGAATTTCATACATGCATTTTGATTTTGTTGACTGCACAGTATAGTAGGGTCAGTTGGGCATCATCTGTGAGAAAAACAGCACCATGATGTTATTCACTCTGCCAGAAATTTGGAAATGGCTTGCTCTACTGCTTGGCATTTGTACCAGAAGCTCCAACATAAAGATTTCAGAGGGTTTGGGTGTCCATCTGAGGACAGTGCAGAGGATTCAGAAAAAATTCCAATGATATATCCAGTTAACATCATGATGTTTACAAGTGATTACTAGTGCTGGTGACATTATGCTTCCATTCATCTTCCCACAGGGACTCAGACTCAACACAGAGGCCTACATCAAGTGTCCTGAGGAGGTAGTGCTACCCTGGGTCAAGATAGTGGCTCCTGGAAGACCCTATGTCTAACAACAGGACTTTTCACCATGCCACACAAGCAGGAGAACCCAGTTATATCTGTCAGACAATTTCTGTGACCACATCACCATTTACATCTGGCCACATAGACTGCAAGCCCCCTTAATTATTGTGTGTATGGAACAGTTGAACAAGAGACCAATGAAACCCCTTGTAACACTAATGATGAACTAAAGACAAGGATTATGGCAGTATTAACCAACTTAACAAGGAGACCATCCAGAAGAGTTGCAGGAGATTCTGTTCTTTATTTCAGGTTTCTACCTATAACCCACTAATTCTTACCATCTCTAAAATGGTAAGCAGGTATTCATTAGTTAACAAAAGACATGACATAACACTAATAAGCAAACATACCTTGTGTTAACATAACAGCAGAGTATCTTATTTGTAAATACATAGCTTTTTATGCTTGTGTTAACTTTGGACATTTTTATATTCAATGATTTAAAAAGGTTAATTTTTTTCTTAAATGCAAAAATAGTGTTAATTTTATATGTAGAAATTCTAGATTAGATATGAAGACAATAAAACCTAAGCATTTTCAAAATTACATAAAAATTTTATTTTTTATTATTGAGGCATGTTGATCATGAATAGCATTCTAGTTGTCTGCTTGGCTGGAGCATTCATGTCTGACTGTAGAGGCCAATGTTGGAGTGGCAATCTCTGTTGCAGAGGTTGCATGTGTGTTCTGTCTCTGGTCTGTTGGAGCTGTCACTTTGCTTTATGCCAGCCTTTCAGTGGTGACTTGTGTCAGCTTCTCCTCCCCTGACTTGAGGTGTTTGGTTAGTTGATGTTGGTGTCTACAGCTTTCATGTCATCACGGTACCACAGCTGTGGCTGCCTGGTGGGTCTCCTTCCAGAGGTCAGCTCTTCATACAGAAGGTCTTTGGGGATGCAGCCATCTGGCATGCAGTGGATGTGGCCTAACAAACAAAGTCTGTGCTTTCTGAATATGTTAAACAGACCAGCTCAAGATAGGACCTCAATGTTGGGCACATTGTCTTACCATGCTATTCTCAGGATGTGGTGGATGTTTCTCATGTGAAAGGTGTTCAGACAACTTTCTTGCCTAGTGTATGTGGTCCAAGCCTCACTGCCATATAGCAGTTTTCTGATAATGCAAACATTGTATACTGCCAGACGGTAGGGTACAACATAAATATTTTTGTTTTATTCATGATAGATGTTATAAATATTATTGTTTTATTTAATGTACATGTAAACTATTATCTCTCTCTCTGTCTCTCTGTATATATATATATATATATATATATATATAGAGAGAGAGAGAGAGAGAGAGAGAGAGAGAGAGGGGTATTGTCCCCATAGTTCTCGTTACTGCTGTTAAGAACACTCAACTTACACTTTAGCAATAATCGATTTTCTTGAAACATAAAAGAATTATCGTTGCAAAATGTTAAAAAGCTAGGTTGAATTTATTCTTATTTCATCCTGTCAGATATTTTCAAAGCATTCTACTATTCTTTCAATATTCCATTAATCCTAATTCCCTTCAGAAACTAATCATTCTTTCCCATGATCAGTGTTGTTTCAGTTATTGTAGTAATTTTTTGAAACACATTAGTCGCAGTCTTTGAGGAATTTTCATTTTGACTTGTGAAATATTTCATCCCTCTGCTTCAGATTTTCTTTTATGTTGCTAATAAGGCAGTTATGAAAATATATCAATAAATTCACATAAAGGGCCTCATCAGACAGAAAGCAAGAAACATTGATGGACATGTTACGTGACAATAAAGGTGTTCATTATATGTCCATCCTTGGGACTGTCTCATTGGGCCACTTCTTTTTTTTTTTTCTTTGGCTCTCATTGTCTATTGGTCAAGTCAGTCTCATGTGTTTTGCCTGTATAAGCCGGACATTTTTGTCTTTATTGATTGGACAGTTTGGGCATGCACTTAAATTTCTTCATTGCATAGTAAAAGACTTTATCAGAGTTTCTGATATTGCTATTGTTGGAACAATAAAGATTTTCCTTCAGGGAATGCAGGTTTAGGAAATAGTTTTGGAAGTTGAATATCCTTGTCTGTAGTACTTTTTGATCACCCTTTGGCAAGATGAGAAAATTGTCAGCAACTTCTTCTGTGTGCCATGTCCCTTCAGGACATTAGTTATGGTTCTCCATAATTTCCTATCCTTTGTAGCTCTTTGTAAGGTTTCTCTTTTTTTCTATCGCTTTTGATTCATGTGCTGCTCTCCATTTACACATGCTCATTTGGTAGGTTACTCTCGGCTTTCGTCTGTCCCTCTTGACTTCAACATGCCTTGTAAGTGTTGAAATCACCAAGCCCTCTTTCTTTGGTAATGTGTCCTTGAAAGTTTAGCTATTTCTTTCTGATTCTGTGTCCTTTTTGTTTCCATATTCCTCAAAACTTTGTTATTTCTCACATGTCAAATCCATTCTGTAGAGCCACATTTTTGTTTCTTCAAGTCTCTTCTTCATCTGTGAAGATATTGTCCGGTATTTGCTACCATATAGGGGGATGAATATTACATAACAAGTTAGGACTGTTTCCTCTTTTTCTAGTGAAATTTTCCTGTTTGTTAATATTTTCATTAGCTTTTTGAAGGCATCTTTCACTATTCCCATGCACCTTTAGATTTTGGTGTTGCATTTTTAGTCCTCTTATTTCCTTGATATTTAAATTTGAATACTTGGTTGATTTTGGTATCTCCACTTCACATCCTGGGCTATTCCTCTTGGTCTTCTTGATTTTAGTTCTTTCTTCTCACTTTCTTTTACTGTCTTCTGTAGAAGTTTATGCGGAATCTTTTCAATATCTCCTATCCACACTGTATATTTTATATTCTTGAGATTTTGTCTACCAATAATAAATCCTGATAGAACATCTAGTTCTCTTGAGACCACCTTGCTGTCAAGCTTGAATAAATCTGGTGAGAAGACGCATTCTTGTCTTATGCCCCTTTCTATCTTTGTGTATTTACTGAAATAATGAGTAATGAGTTACTGGTGTATTATGCCCCACTTTAAAGAGAAGTAGACCTGTTCACCTTAAATAGTTAGCATTCAGCATCATGGTTTTGACTAAAAGCTTAAAACCAATCAAGGGGAAATATACAACTAGACAAAGCAAGTAGAAAGTTGTTGTTTATAGATTTATGAAGACTTTAACATCAGTGAGAATAACCTTTTCAGCCACAAGGCTAGTCACATTTTGAGGATATAAAATTTAATCTAGGGTGGAACAGACTAATTACAATCTAGTTTCACCTTAGTGGTCTGGTGAAATTTGCCTGCCAATACATCACTCTACTTGAGGAATTCATGACTGAAGATAATTTGAACTTGTTGAAATTATTTATTTATATATATATATATATATATATATATATATATATATATATATATATATTCTGCTATTTATAATGTGACAATTTATATTTATTCAAATGCACACAAAAAAACATATTGACAAAATAATATTACTCTCTTGTCAATCATGAAAATAGTTTGAAGAATATAAATGTGATTTTATGGTGTATTAACACCCACTGGAATGAGTCAGTAGTAGTAGTCATGGTGGTTATTGAAAGTTATCTTCTGATAACATAGGTTCCCACCATATATCTATATGGCTTTGTGTAAAGCTTGAAAGAAAATGCACAGGGAGTTAATATATACCAAATAAATTTTTATATAACACTATTTTTATTGCTTAAATGTTATTTTTAGTGGGTACTCATATTTGAGTAGATGCTACACTTATTTATTAAATAGTATAGTTTAATCTATTGGCCTGAATATTTGAGAAATCTTATTAGAAAAAAAACATAATAAATAAATATACTGTTTAATAAATAAACATAATATACTATTTAATAAATAGAGTGTCTACTCAAATACAAGTATCCACTAAAAATAATCTATAAGTAATAAAAATCTGTTTTAATAAATAAAAAAATCCATCCATTTTCTTTACAAATATAACACAATATATATACAGCAAGATAAGTGATAAGTTAGATGTTCAAATGTAAATTTTCAGGTGTATATGAGACAGTGTGTTCAAGAGAAGGTATGTGTGTGCATGTATGTATGTATGTATGTATTCAGCAGTAATAGTAGTTGCTAATTGTTGTAACATGCCTACGGACAATAATGGGTATGTCCTCATTCACATAAATACTGTAGTAAATACTGTATGTTGGTCTGCAGTTGGAGATTCATTGGGGAATTCACTTGACTCACTTCTACTACTTCTATGTACTGCTGTCAAATCTTATATGTGTTGTTCTTGTCCTAAGTATTATCATTCATTACCAACCTTTGTGTGATTATTCTATTCTGTAACCTTCCCTAGGTTACAATACTAACGACAGAAGGAATTATGTATAAATGTGTATCAACACAGGACTGTATGTGGATGTCTTAGTTGTCTGTAGAAGGAGGTAGGTATATGTGTCTATGTAAGAATGTGTAGCTTGTATATAAGTGTTGCATTTTAGCTCTAGGTATGTTATGATGACCGCAGCATAAGAAAATGGATAAAATAAATTCATCAGTTCTGATTTAATTTAACTATCTCACTTTACACATATGATTGTGAAACAAAGAGATCTGCTTTGAAATTGATGATTGACTTTTGATTAGTCCACAGTCAATGAACTCATATCCTGGTTGGGAACAGATCTTATTTCTTATTGACTTCTTAGACTATGATGTTCATATCCTGGTGGGGATGGTTTCTGATTGGTTGGCTGAAATTTGACTTCATGTCTTTATGATTCAAATATACAACTATTTTTAGAGATGATGAAATTTTTGTCTCCTTGTCAGTTACTTATTTTTGTTCATTATGTAACTACAGTCATATTTTAGTTGATGCAGTCTGTTCGGAAAGTATCCAGCTGTTTTGAATATTTCACTATTTACATAGTCTTGATGTAACATAGCAACCAATCAGACTTTGTGCATTCTTGTGGAGTATAATGTTCTCATTTCTTGAACTAATCACATCTGTTGTTCTTCCTTGGAAATTTCAGACCATACAGTAAGACAAGGCTTTTGTAGATAAAAGACCTGATAAAGTTTCTTGAGTTCTCTGAACTCAATCTGTGTGTCATATAGTGACAAATATACACTGGATCAGTGAAGAGACAGATCAGTATCATTAGGAAGAACTTATTATTATGAGCATAATTTTTTCCACACATCAATTTCACAATTGGATATATATATATATATATATATGATTATGAAAGCAGAGACTTTAAAAATCCGTGATAATATTTTATTTTTTTAAAACCGATACTTCAGATTTATCTCATCAGACCAAATACAGTTTCCATGATGAATGTATTTAAAATTTTACCAGATACAAAAAGAATCATTTGAACATAAATTATGTTTAAATATGTAGATTCAAAATGGGGGAAGGGAAAAAGGAAGAAAGATAAAAGAGGGAGGGAAAGAGTGATATGTATTCAAAATGGTGGAATGGAAAAAAGGTTAAGAAAAAGGGAAAAATAGGGAAGAAAAAGGAGGGATGAAGAGAGGGATATGTAATCAAAATGGGGGAAGGAAAAAATGGAGGGAGAAAAAGAATTAAGTCTGTCTGGAAAGATATATAGGAAATTGTAGTGAATGAAGGTAGACAGGTGACTTATTTTTACCAGATATGAGCAGTGAAGTAGAGTGTGTACCATCAAAGGGGAAAGAGACAAAAGAAAAGAAGAGAACAAAAAAGGGAAAACTTGAGAGATGACTTGTAACTCGTAATTGTCAGTGTATAAATCTGAATATATTCGAAATTTATGATATTGATACCTGTGTACTTTTTAAAAAATAAAGTTGAATAAGAGAAAAAAATTAGTAAAATAATGAATAATTTTTAAAAATTATATATATATATATTAAAAAGATTTTTTATAAAATTTATAATAATGATAAATAAAAAAGAGATCATTTTAAGTGAATAAGATGTAAAGGTAAAAATAAAAGTAAATATAAAATATATAAGTTATAAAGAAACATATGCAATTATACATATTCCCACATAAACCAAACAACTTACATACATCTATAAACATATAAACACAGTATATACATGACTCCATATTCCCAAAAAATTCTATACAACACAACAAAAACAGTATATATACATTTATGTATATAACCTAAAAACACATATGTATGTATGTATATACAAATATACTCAAATACACATACACACACACATATACATATAAAAATATATATATATATACAAATACCCATACCACATTTAATTATATACTATAAACACATATATACATACACTCATATATATATATATATATATATATATATACATACTTACACCTGCATACACACATACATATATACATACATATAAATATACACATAAATATATATATATATATATATATATATATATATACACATACATACAGACATATATATATATATACATACACACATACACATAAATACATATACCTATATATATATATATATATATATATATATATATATATACACACATACTGACAAGTACATCCTTAAAAATATATATAACATATGATAAATATCCAAATACCCCCTAATGTTATAAGTGTAAAAGGTACATAAGAGAGCATTTCTTCAAGTGTACTTAGATACATACTTGTAAGACATATACATATAAAAAACATACAAAGCAGACATACAAATACCTATATACAAATAAACACATATATTTTTATATATACAAAACATATCCTAACACAAATATACAAGGTACAATTGTAAACTTATACAAATACATACATACATAAAAAAAAAAATTACAATACATAACACAGGTAAAAATAATTCGTAAATTGAGGTTAAATATGAAGGAGGAGGGAAACTCCATAAAAGATCATACATGAATATTGTGATTACATGTATTAATACCTGTCAGTAGTGTATAAAATATTCGAATTTTCAAGTTTGTAGTTTTTGAACACATATCTTAACTATATATATTTGGGTTTGTAAAAAGCAATAATACTGCAGAAGCAACCCAAAACATTTGTGGTGTTTATGTTATAGATTCTTTAAATGAAAGAAATTGCAGAGCATTTAAAAGGCTAAGAAATATTGGAATTGTTAGACCAATTCTTTTGTTTTTGATGTTCACTGAAGACATTTGGGTTTAAGATCAAAAGATGAATATGAAGCAAATGTTCAGAAATTCATCTTTTATTTCTGGGTATTTACATTTAGATGTATTAAACAACTTAGGACATACCACCTTTTGTCTGAACGCACCCATTTTTAAAGTGAGCAAATCTACTGGAACACATGGCTGACAGGTGTTTCTTGTTGCTGAGGTGTTGCCTTTTAGATTGATTGTTTAAACATTGAATACAACTAAATGACTACTCTTGGTTTTAGTCTTGGGTTTCACCTGTGTGAGAGAGGCCAAGAACTGAAAGAGGCTGCATTAAAAGTTTGGAAAAGCATCACAAATGAAGAATGCAATAGTTTTGTGATGTTACTGTGTTGCAGGCTTGATAAGTTATTGCTAGCAAGTGTTATGCAGCCAAATATTAAATGTTGTTTACTTTAATACTATCTTTTTCTTTATTTTTGCTCACCTAAAAATGGTGTGATACAAAAGGTGGTGTGTCCTAAGTTGTTTGACACATCTAAATGTAAATACCAGGAAATAAAAGCTGAAATTCTTAAGTCTTGTCTCATATTCATGTTTTGATCTTAAACCCAAATGTCTTCAATGAACAACAAAAACAAAAGTTTTGCCATTCCAATACTTTTGGAGGGGGCTGTATATTAATAGTGTTGATAACCAACCACACACATCTCTTGAGATTACTTAGAGCATTTAAATATTGCTTTGAAGTAAATGTGTCCAAATTTGCTCTCACAAAGATCACATTGAAAATTGAAGAAATATTCTGTCTTTTCTGATTAAAATGTGTCCTTGATTTTACAAAACCATTTTGTAATGTTTCTAGCATTACATGTTCATTAACTTAATTTTCATCTTAAATTTTCACTGTATAATGTTCAATCAGTGGGATTAATATTCATATAATTTTTTATTTAAAATAAATACTTTTTTCAACATTAGGCTTCAGATTTATCAATTTACATATGTGGTGACATGTAAATAAGTATTTATTTGTCTATCTGTATAATCTTGTAGATGGCCTGGTCAATGAATTTTATCTAAAACTTTTATGAAAGCAAACTTTACTCTAATAAAGCCTTATTTTATTTGACTTGATTTCTCTGCTTTCACTTGATAATTGGACTGGGACATATAAACATATCAGATACTGCTGGATGTCTCAAGACTAAAGACCTTTCTGTTTATTAGTATACCTCACCATAGGGTAATGTTTAGCAAGCTTGTCAAGATTATGAGTATAATGTAGGACACACACCAATTTAATGATCAGATATATATATATATATATACACACACACACACACACATATATATATATATATATATATACACACACACATATATAAGTTTTGTTCAGAACCAACAAATGTTTTTTGTTAAAAAATTTTTGTTCATGATTTAATACATTTCACTTCATTTTCTTGCTTTATGGAGAATATTCAAATATAAATTGTCCAATGTCTGGGTATTTTCAAACTTAGACATTTATCAGAATTTTTTTTGTGTTTGCTATGTAAGTTTGATCATTTTCAAATAACATATCTTCATGTGTCATGTCCTTATTTAAAGTATCACATCTTCCAATTTTTTTTATATTTATAAAATATATTTAGCGTATGTATATATATATATATATATATATATATATATATATATATATATATATATATATATATATATAGTTTAAAATTTACTTTATTTGTAAAGAAAAGTGCTTAATCTCAGAGACAGATTTATAGATATAAATAGTGTGGGCATGGGAATCAACACTTCATGGTGACTGTCAGTTTCATGTTTCAATGCAATTTTCATTTCACACTGTCCCCCTCTCTAACATATATAACCATTTCTAAAGAGTTTTAATTGGTTGGATAATTTCTGAATTGATCTTCTACTGTTCACGTTTTGTGAGTTTGATCTTCACTGGATGTTTCACATTAGAGGTCCTGTATAAATACCTTTAGTTCTTCTTTTATATGCCTTGTCATGTGTGTGATCATAGCTGTCCATAATTTTTTATGACCTTGAGAAGTAAGCAGCTTATGACTGGAGGGACATCTCTCATTGCCCTCGCTCTGTTAAAACATTCACAAAAATGAAAGAGGAAAGATGGCTTGGAAAATTTCATACTTATAGAACAGATTGAAGGCAAATAGGAGAGAGAAAAACAATGCATAACCTACATGTGAACTTGAGAAAATGGATGGCAGAACAAGGCTTAGGAAAGATAAACAGCTACAAAGGACAGAAAATTGTGGAGAGTTATGATCACCAATGGCCTCAAGGAACCTGGCATATAGCAGAAGATACATCATTTTGTTTATAAGTTTAATATAAAAGAAGCATTTCACTGAATTTCAAATAGATAAAAATAGATTTTATTATCAAGCAATTTGTATTTATATCTTATGGAATTTTGAAAAAAATTTTCATTCCAACAGATTTCAGTTCATTTAGATTACATTGAAAGTATAAAATAGAAATCACCTGTGTTACACCAGTTGCTGAGAATGGTATTGCTTATTGGGTTGGAAATTGGCAGGACCACTCAGTTTATTTGCTATCATTTCTTGGAAAAAGAGATTTTCCTCTTTCATTATGGATTGTAAACTTGATGAAAGTTGTTAAATGGATCATTCAAAATATTGTGGCAACAACAAAACCAATCAAAATAATAAGTTAAGCCTCCAAGCAACTTTTGGAATGTTTTTGTTATATATTCATGAAGATTTATGTTAGTTTGTGCTTTTTTGGATATTTTGTTATATGTGATAATGTATATGTAATGTATAATGTTATATGTGTTAATGTATAATGTTATATGTGATAATGTATATATAATGTATAATGTAATCATTGTGTTAGTTTTTATGATCAGTTTCTTATGCAAAAAAATAAGGGGTCAAACTATACATAGGTAATTTCTGAAGACATTAAAAATCATTCATTTTCTGTGATCGATACTAAGGTAAAGCACACATTTTTAAAAAAAAAACAACATATCTGTAGAGAGTAGATTTTACTTAGAATCACCCTGCATTATGTATTTGTGACCCTAACAAAAATGTCGTCATGGAAAAGGCAATGTCTCAGTGATATAAACACTTGGGAAATGAAGCTGAATGCAAATTTAAGATTGGAAACAATCTATTAATTTTTTTTATATATATATATATATATATATATATATATATATATATATATATATATAAGGTATTTGCTGATTTTAAGTTGCATACATAGTGGATGAGGTTTTGCTTTTGATGTAGCAACAAAAGGGAAGAAATTTAGGGTTCATAGGAAGCAGGCTGGGGGTAAACGAGCTATGATAGTCACACATGTGTGAAAACAAAAGTAGGGCATCTCAATCTTGTTATCTTGATATTTTATGGTAAATGTTTTTTTCTCATCATTTTGAGGTAGCTTTGTATAAAAAAAGAATGAAGACCATTTATTTGCTGTAAAATATGTCCAGGATGATGCTCAGTACTGCAGTATTTGACTATGATAAGTCTACTAATATAGCTCAGAAGCTGGGGTTGCATTATACATGAGCTATATGAAAAAAATAGTCTTATATATGAGCATATATGGTAGTTGTGTTGTTTTAGTACCTTGAATACCTTTCTATAAAATAGTTCTTTTGACAGGAGCTCTTTATTTAGTTTCAAAATTTTGAAAAAGTTTTTAAAATAGATTAAAATGATGGTGTTTAAGATACTGACATTTACAATACACAGTTTTGTAGGGAAACTCTTGAAGTTTATTGACAGCATCTGATAAACATGAGTCATGTGCACTTTTTGTCACACACTCAACTTGTTCTTCAGATACCTGGACTCTCCTGGGACTTTTACCTTTACACAGACATCTTGTTGCTTCAAATTTCTTGTACCAGTTGTAGATGGAATGTCTGGTTAGTGCTGATTTCCCAAAATGTGTTCTGAAGTACTGTTGCACAAAAATAACAGAATTTTGGTTAATTCAATCACACAAAAATCCTTCACAATAACATCTGCAGATATCTTGCTTCACTTTTTGCTGAATTCTCTCTGATGCTGCTGAAGGCTATACTGGCTCACAGCAAAATGCACAATGTTTATATTATGTTTTTCACTAGTTTTAGACAGTTTTGCTGTACTAAATTTTTGAAAATGCCTACTTTCGTAATCATACTGTACTTTACTAACAGTCTTTTAATTGGCTGAATTAAAAATGACTTTAATCAAATTGATTAAGGTGCTTATATTTTTGATAGATAATATTTGAATAAATTTAACTTACATTTGTTTTTATATTCTTTCTGGTAAAATGTAATTATTTTCTGAACACTTTAATATACATCTTTATTTGTACAAGGATAATTAAAAGCTGTAGATGAAGACTTTATTTTTTAAATTTTTTACCTAATTTTAGGATGCAATGAGAGTAATCAATGTCTACCCATTTGGAAGTAGATATTTCAACTATACTTCTGACACATGAAACAAAAACTATAAATGTTTTTCATTTTTTAATGTTTAAATAACTTGAAACTGAATATTGTGGTATTCAAGGGCTGTTATGATATAATTCCTAAGGTAACATATGAACAAAAGTTCTTACTTGGCAGTATATATACAAACGCTGATTGCAGCTATGAAAAAAATGATCCCATCTCTCTGTATGGATTTTAGAAGAAGAGATCAGCTGAAACATTATGTATATTAACCTTGTAGACTCCAATGTAGATGGCTTATGGCTATATCATGTGGAAACACAGGTTCTCATACAATCACCAAAGTTAAGCAATATCAAACTTGGTCAGTACCTAAATGGGTGAATGAAGTTAAGCAATGTCAAGCTTGGTAGTACCTAGATGGGTGACTGCTTGGGAATACCATGGATGTGCAGGTGGTATAATGGATTATGGCTTGGAATTGGAAATTGGAGAGTAGAGTTCTAATTCCAGTTTGGTTCATTATATTCACTTACTCACAAATACCCTTGGGAAAGGTATAAATCCTCTTCTTCTATGCCTTATTAGTATAACTTGTATCAGTAAATCATTATCATCTCCAAAAAATTCTTACAATATAAATATTGCGTGAATGTTGGTAATGGTCTTTAACGTCTGACTGCAATGGCTAACACGGGAGTTCTTGAAGATTACATCTTGGTACTTGGTAGCAAGGAATAAGACACGTGAGAGAGAGAGATGGATGAAAAGAAACTACTTAGGGAGCTTACACGTGTTCTGTTTATATAATGGTCATGTACCACATGGGGGGCTCCCAGCATATTGAGTGGGAAAACAGATTGGTCGCGTGCAGGCGGTTTGATTGGTCGGAACTGACCAATCAGCAAGCCAGATTGAAGGTGATTGACTAATGAATACTTGTTATATATTTGTAAGATTGTAATGGTGAAAATTATAACAAGAATAGTGCATTTCCTAGCAGGGGTTAACTAGCTAGTTGTGGAAGAGTCCACACTTTCAATGCTGGGATTATTTACATATTCACTTGGAATGGAGAATAATTCTAACAAAAAACCTTAATTTCATTTAAGAAAATCATACCATTTCTATAGATACATCAACAAGTCCATAACATAATGATAAAAAATAATTTATTTTAAACAACATGGATTTATTTTTTTTGAGCATAATTTCCACTTTTGTCAATGCACTTAATTCAGTGAAGAATAAATATTCATGTTGAGTGAAAATCATATGCTGAGAATCAAAACTACACAACAGTGAATTCATATAGTAAAAATCAATGTTTTTTTTTCACACACAAACACACACACACAGGGAACAAATCTCACCAAGCCTTGAGGGAGACTTTCAAGCCTTATAAGAATTCAAATAAATTGTATATTCAAGAACTAATGATTGATTTAGCAGTCATAATTATAAGAAAATAGCCCATATAATAGGTTATTGATCTGGAAATAATGTTGTCTAATCCTTAATGTTTTGTCTTTGTGAAGTGAAATGCATTCTTTATTCACATGGAAACTAGACATTTCCTTTATTTGCTGATGTTTGGAAATGTATGAAAATGTAAATGTTACTATCATAAGTTTCTTATTTGTCAAAGACACTGACTTCATTTGAACCTTCTCTTAATTAATTTTGACATAATCTTGTTCTGATTTTCATTGTTGTGTTTTGCTTACAGTGTTTGTTTCTTTTTATTACAGTGTTCTGAATTTTTAACCAGACTTATAACTGTCATTTGTAAATAAGTGGAATTCTCTGGCATCTGTACATTGTATATTTAGGATAGATTAGAATTCCTTTTGTAACAATGGAAACAAGACTGACTCAATCCATTAAAGGATCAGTACCTTATTAAGTTCATTAATACTTACAATAGTGCAGTTTTCTCTTTCATGAATTCCAGACTATTCTTTCTTTCCACATTTTCAATGGACAACATAGAAATTAAGAGCCAGAACTTGCTAAAACAATTTTTAGGTAAAATATTGCAAAATTAATTTTTTATTCATGAAATACTTTTCCCTCTTAATAGAAATAGGGATTTTACTAGAGAAGACTATGACTAAAGTTTAGTTGAGTAGATTTCAAGTCAGTGGTCAGCAATAACAAAAATTAAACTTTGTCTATATTTTCAGAGTTTAAATGATGTCACTGTTCTAATACACCTATGATTGTTAAATTTTTCCCTTACCACCAAACAGTTCTGTGTGAAATCCATATATAATGATTAGAGTTAAGATAGTTTGAACCTGTTCAGTGATGATAATTGTATGACTAATGTGCCAATCTTTGAGTAGATCCTTTGATTTTATTACAAGAATATTAGCCAGTGATATTTTCTTCTACAAGATTAAATAAATCAACTGGTTATTGAGTTAGTATAAACTAGATGTTGCCATTTCTGGAAATGAGAATTACAAAAAATCTTAGGATAAACACAAGACACTTTTCATTTATTAATTTAACTATAAGGTCTGAAATTCTGAGATTGGTCGTTGTTGTTACTCTACAATATTATCATCCTTGCTGTTTTTATCATTATTTTTTGACCACTGAATTTTTCAGCCTTTCTAGTATTGTCTGAAATCCTGGAACTTGTCACAAACGAACCTGGAATATTCATAGCTCAGTACAAATTACATCAAAATCAAAGCAGGGATCAGAATTTTTACTTTCCTTTAAAAGTTTTCTTGGTTAGGCTGAGAAAACTTTTAGTATCCCTTCCTATAGTACTTGATATTTTTAACCTTATTTTTTGACCAGTGCATTCTTTGGCCTTCTTAACATTGTCTTAAATTCTGTGATCAGTCATCCTCCACTTTTCAAGTGATTTAAACTAATGCTTTCATCAGTCTCTTTCATCTGCGATTCATCTCTTCAAGTTTTTCCTTGAACAGATATAGATTTGACCATTGAAATTTCCTAGAAAAAATTATAATCCATTTGTACAAATGTCTAGCTACATGAAACAAATCAATCAATACAAATGACAACTTGGAATTATGAATATGGATCATTTTTAAATACCTGTCAACAAGGAAGATCAAAAGGCAATAATAAAGACTGCAAGGTGACAATGCTGCTACAAATAACTCAGAATGACATTGACTCATTTCAAAATTGTAGATATTGTGAGAAAATATGAAGAAGCCATATTTTCAGACAATCTTAGGAAAGCCAAAAATGTGTTAACCAAAGCAAATTGAAAAAAATCAGCAAGTATACTATAAAGAATAATTGATAGGATAATGAGAGTCAGTTCAAAGAAATACAAAGAATTCACTGGCTAAAATGTAGTATTAAAACAGAACAACTGAGTAACTTGTCAAATAATTAATTACTTTACCATTATCATTTTAGAGTTTTAAAACATAACTTTTTGACATTTGACAAACAGGAGGAAACATAAGAGTCAAAAGCAAAAGACAAAGAATTTCACCCTTTAAGTGATTAGACTTTTGCATCCAAAATGAAAATATTGATTTCGATGATCAGTAAAATAATTTAATTACATTTATGTATCTTTTTTCTATCATATAGTACAAATTCTTTGTGTAATATAAGGTATTTACTAAATATATTGAGTTGGTATTAAGGTTTGTAAATATTTTTAGAAAATGAGACTTGTTTGTGAAAATCTCCTTAGAAAGTTGAATGGAGTGGAATAGGAATTAATTTGATCAAAAAGTGAGTGAAGCAATGATTTTTCTAGTAATTCTAGTTTTTCATAAGTGATGGGAAATATTTTGGAGAATATATCCTTTTTATCTAGCTTTATAGAAATGACAAGGTATCCAAAACAAAATGGTATTAATTATTAATAATTAATAAACAGAATTGAAAAAGTGATCAGAATTTAATAAACAGAATAGAAAAATTGAACAAAGTTTAATAAACAATCAAAAATACAATCAGAATTTAATGAATAGAATTGAAAAGAGTGATCAGAAAATAATCTTTCTTAAAACTTCATTAGCCAAATTGGTTGTCAGTAACTTAAACTTTTGACAAAATTTTAATGAACTGAGAGATCTATAATTCCCATATATGGATTTGTAACCAGCATATCTTTCTCTGATAGATTCAACTAAAAAATCCATGAAGTTGTCACTATGGTATTCTGTGAGGAATTATTTATATATGAGCTTAAACAATGTTTTGCACATATATCCATTTTCTCTCACTTAGGAACTAACATATTTTCTAATATAGATATACAAGCATAGACATACTTTTGCAAACCAAATTTTATCTTGTATCTGAATGAATCTATCTATCTATCTATCTATCTTAAAGAGAAGAGAGAAGCTGCAAACATTTTTGGTTATAATGTGGACTTTTTAAATATATATTATACTTTACTTTCCATATTTTTGCTACATGGTTTCAGGTCTTGTGACCTTCATCTTTTCTCTTTAAAATATACACTTTTCCCTCAATGGAACAACTATAACCTCTCCCTGATATATATATATATATATATATATATATATATATATATATATATATATATATATATATATATGCTTCTCAGTGTACTCCAAGTTTCTTATTAACTGTGACACCGGAAGTCAAGAACAGGAGTGCATTAAGAAGCAATTTTGCCTAATGCCCTGATCAGACCTTACAGTTGAAACCTAGGCAGTGCAGAAGGGTAAAATGTTTCCATTTCATTTTAACCTGCTTTGTATGTTCAAGTTTCTGAATGGTGTATTAAGCACTTTTTTATACATCTTTTCCTGCCACAATATTTTTCTGGTCTATTTTGTGTGTGTATATATATATATATATATATATATAGAGAGAGAGAGAGAGAGAGAGAGACAGAGAGAGACAGAGAGACATACACACACAGACAGACATATCCAAAGTAAATAGAAACATCTATTTTAAAATATGATCCATTATTTCAATCTAAACAAATTTATAATAAGTGTAATATTAATCAAATTAAAGCTTTGTATACTTGCCAATAGTGGAGTTTAAAGTTTTCACTTGTTCAAGTATCAAATTTATCATATATGCTATCATCTCTTCTGTGATATCAAAACAAATGTTATTGATAAAAAGGCAATTTAAAAAAAAAAAAATTTCTGGATATTTGCTTTATTTCTAGTTCCAAAATGGCCAAGGCATGTTTAACCATATATACAGTCATTAACAGAAATTTAAAACCAACTTGTTATTTCCCTATCTTAATGATAAATAGAAGATAGTAACAAGTAATTTATGACAGACTGACTCATTCTCTATGTTCTCTATTCATTACAAGTAAAACTAAAACAGTCCAGCAATCAGTATTTTGTATTGACTTCCTTTTTTGATTACTGCTTGGATATAGTGGGCCATACTGAGAATCAAGTTGTTAAAGTAGTCAGCTAAAATTTCTTTTGCCCAGACTTCTTTAATAGCTTCTCTTACTGCTTCAGTACTTGAAAGTTGTTTTTCAGTAACATTATTTTGACAATTTCCCATAAATTTTTAGTTGTGTTCAGATCTGGGCTGTTCCCTGGCCACTCTTATGTTGTTGCATAGATCCTATTAAAAAAGAAAATTCTGAATGACTTTTGACCAGTGGCATGGAGCACCATAATGCATACATATTGTACACTAATGAATATGCATATGCAGATGCAGTTTCTCCTGAAGTAGTTCCACATATCATGCACCATTCTTTGTTGTTCCTGGAAGAAAGAAACAGAGTCTAGCTGCTCCAGATTTGGACATGGTACTTGGCTTGGTGGGTGCTTCATAGTTGGAATTGGATACATTTCATCAAATCTCTTACCAGGCAGTCTTCTTATCTTTCTTTTACAAACTGTTGTAGAGTAGATTCATTTGAAAATACAACTTTACTCTAGTTTTCAGTTGTCCAGGTTTCATATTGCTTAGCAAATGCCAGACACTTGGATTTTATAACTGCAGTTAGCCTTGGTTTATGAGCTGGGTTGAATGATTTCAAATGAAACTCAAAATCACAGATGGCATGAAGCTGTCATAGAACTGATATTTGTAGCATTAGCATTCTGGTGCATAGCAGCATCTACATTTTTACAAGAATATTTTGGGGATCATGTAGCAATGCACTTCCTGTAATTGTCACCTCTAGCACTGGTTTTCCTTAGATTTCCACTTCTTCCCTCATTTCTAAATGTTCCTAAAATTTGGAAATTCATGTTAGAAGTGTGCACAGCAGTTTTGCTTCAACCTACTTTTACACTAATTTCCCATTCACAATAGCCTTCATCCCACAGAACCACAACTTCAGCACTTCATGTAGGTAAAAGTGAAGATTTTTTACTTATATTCACTACTCAAATATTATCACAATGTCCACAGTAAATCAGGTGTGGAATAATCACTGATGCAATAACAAAAAGCTTTTACATCATGTAATGTGATAGAAGGTATTTGGAAAAATGAAAATAACCTTGTTATTGTTGTCTTAAACTTTTTTTAATGACTATATACACTGAGTGCTGAAAATATTCTAGTGTTTGGTTTAATTTCAGAATGCAAATTGGGCTGAGAATTTTCATGCTACTATAATTTGTAAACAAAAATTTCACCACAATCACTCAAACAGATACTTATGATGTTCCTCAAATAACAACAAATGAACTTCAAATGTGAAATGCAGAAAAACAGTATACAAAGATGGCATAGTAACAGATCTTTAGAAAGTTGTAGAAGATGAGTTCCACAAAGTATTCATATAACTGTTTAACCAGTATATATGAAAAAGGGTGTCACTGCAAAAGCACTTCAGTCTAGAAGTAGTCAGAGATAAGGAAGACTTTGGCAACTATTTCCCATTTAAACACATTTGAATTATTCTCAAAATTACTTAGAAACTGAATAATAAAACACAGAAGATGAAAATCAGCCATGTAAATAGGTAGATTTAAAGAGTAGTTATTTAATACGAGATAAACTGTTAAAGCATACTACAGAATATGAGAAACTACTTTGTCTCTCGTTATCTATGAAAAAGGATTTGATTCAATAGAATACTCATTATTTTTTACTCCCTACAAGAATAAAGTATTAACAAAAATTACATCAGAATTATTTAAAATATATACAATAATGAAAATTACAATAATTTGACTTCCATAAGTTATATATTTGATAAAGATTGGAAAAGGAATGAAACAAATATTTAGGATTACTCTTAAATTATTTACAGTTTGCTTTGAGAATACTTTCTAAAAATGAACTGTGAAGGAAGAAAAGATTAAAGGCTAAGGAAGAATATTTGAACCAACTATAATTTTCTGACAACATTTTATTAATATCAGGCTTACTTGATGAATTGCATGAGATGGTAAATTTCCAGAATATAGATAGACTCAAGGTAAGTTTAAAGATGAACAGAAATATTTAAAAGAAATTCTCTTGTAACATTTCATTTAAAGATCATAAGAAAAGTGGATGAAGAATTTAAAGAAGTCCAAGAGTACATCTACTGAGAAGTCATAAATCTGTCTTTACTAATATGGAAGATGCAAGCATGAAGAGTCAGGAGAAGTCACAAATCTAACTTTGCTGATGCAGAGGATGTGAGCGTGAAGTTGAAAGAAGTCATGAATCTGACTTTGCTGATATGGAGGAAGCAAGCATGAAGAGTCGGGAAAAAATCATGAATCTTTGCTATGTGAACATGAATGATCAGTAGAAGTCAATGAATCTGACTTTGATGATACAATGAGTGTGTTGCAGGTTGAAGCTTGATCAAGTGGAATGTTTCTGCTGGATTATGGTCAAATGAGGTGTCAGCAAAACAGTGTCATGATAGTGACAAAGAGGGTGGCCTAGAGTTAGTGAAAACACTGAAGTGTTAGAAATCACTGTGGTGGTGTAGGGAGCCCAGTGGTGTGGGAGCTGGGTACTGGGCTGCATTCTGTGTGTGAAGACTCAGGTGAGATTAGTGAAGCTTGGGCAAGGTTATGATGGTGACAGCAGCATTGTGCCTGGTGACAAGTTAGCTCTCAATTTGATACTGTATCACTCATTTATGAGGAGCTTTCTTTTAAACAAATCTGGTGCAAGTGTCATCTTTTTTTTTTTTTTCGGTGGGAACATTTGTGATAGTATTGGCTATTTTATTGCATTTACATCCTAGCCAACATGTAGAGTGAATTAGAGGATTAATTGCAGTGGAGTATAACATATATATAAGTTAAAGCTATAGAATATAAGTAAAACATAAAATATGTAAAAAGATGAAAAGGTAGTCAGTGATTTGAAAAAAAAGAGAAATTTTTATATATATATATATATATATATATATATATATATATATATATATATATATATGTGTGTGTGTATGTATGCTTTGCTTTTTGCTACTCAAATATCCAGGAAATTTGAATAGCAAATGCAAATTGAATTTAGTATGGATCTGTTTTTACCATAGTAGAAAATAGATATGACAGAAGTAATTTTGTTTATGGTCAAATTTTGGCTGGCATCTCAGATATATGCATGAGTGTTTGTTAAGAGTAGATGTATGTAAAAAAAAAATTGTTTGAGATACTTAATTGCATCTGAGTGGCCTTCCTGACACTTGAAAAGTGCACTATTGCCAAATTCTGAGCATTCAGCTACAATATTGCAATCAAAGCAGCACTATGAAGAACTCAGTTTTTCCAACAATGGAATGAAAATGCAGACTTTGAAATATTTAGCTTTGAGGCCATACACCAAGACTGTTTACTCTTGACAAGACCATTTTATTCAGTGTTGATTCAAGTGGTGTTATTTGGCAGGCTATAAATGCAGACAAACGAATTCCACTTCTCTGGATGCATTCAGAGTATCTTAAGTGTTGAAGACATCTTCAAACTGCCATTGTGTGTGGAAGCTTGCAATAAAAAGGGGCTTTCAATCTTGGCTATTTTTTATATATATAATGAAAACCATTCTTTCCTTTTAGGTTGGAAAGTCTGAATAGAAGTTTTTAGATTTGACCCTACAACTTTAGCAATGTGAGTGTGTTTTTAAACACACACACACCTATATTTATATATATCTATATATTAATCAATTAACTTTTTTAAAATCTGATATTTATTATTACTATAAACATCATATGTATGTTTTTTTTTAAGTGAAATTAATATCCACTAGTCTTGTGAATGAAAGTTTTAATAAAAAAATTATGCCTCTTGATAGAAATTGAACCTGTTTCCTTACCTAGATTTCCCAGATTGAAAAAGAGAATACAGGTCTGATTTCTCTTATGAAACATGTGTCCATTAAAACTTTCAGTCTAGGTGAGTAAACATTTTTGTCTCCCTAAAAAATACATAAATAAAAAATTAATTATACTGTCACTTTGTTGAGTCCATAAAAAAAAAAAAATAAAATGATGATAGTGAAAAAATATAATTATAATAAAATATAATTAATTCACTTTTTCTAAACCAATGAGAATCAGTGACACTTTTCTCCTCTACACAGACAAACACATGACATCTTTACTATCGGATAGATGGCTAACAAAAATTTCAGCTCCTTTTCCTTTTCAGGCCACAATTGTAAAATTTGTCTTTTAACACTCAACAAAATTTGAGGTAAAAAATTCCAGTCACTTCTTTTATTTTCCTTCTAAATTATCTGGACAGTCATTACACACATCTATAAAAAAAAAAAAAAAAAAAAAAAAACATACAAGAAAGACTCTATACAATTTATTCTTTCTTTATCTTATCTTTCTGTTGGATTCTGATCCATATTTGAGGTACATTTGATCCAAAACTCACAATTCACTCAGTATTATTTTCTCTTATGTCTATATATATATATATATATATATATATATATAGAGAGAGAGAGAGAGAGAGAGAGACAGACAGACAGACAGACAGACAGACAGACATATTAAGAATTGGAAAAAAATTAACTTGATTCATTTAGCCATCAGAAAAAGTTCTAAATTAATGAAATGAAATATGATTTATGTAAAGAAATGTTTAATGTTTTAAGTATCATTAACAAAAATTATATTTTAACAGCTTTTATCATATTTCTATAATGATACAGTTAAAATAAAAAATGAAGTGTTCAGACACAATTCATGTTTCATTTATTTATTTTTTTCGAATAATTTTTTCTGATTGTGATGAAGTAATTGGCAGCCCGCCCACTCAGATGGGTTGAGTTGAGCACCAAAGAGATTTCACAGCAGTTAATAAGTTGAGTTAAATGTCGAGAGGCTTAGTTTTATGGTACAGAACTGGTGAAAAATAATAGAAAAGGCTTGATTTAATTCAATAATATGTAAGAAGAACTAATTAAGGAAGTTAATTAGTTTTAAGAAATTAGATATATTGAAGAAGTTAATATTAATTTGATACACTTGTCAAATTGGTCATAAATGATAGCAAGAAATAAATTAATTCCTTAGCTGAAATAATGAAAATTATCTCTTAAAAACTCTTGAGACTAAGTTGTTTACATAAAGACCTATCTACTAGATTGGTGGGGTTTCTGAGGCAGAATGATTTTAGAAAAAACATGGGCTTTCAAAAATAGAAATTTTCTAAATCAAATGGACAGTATTGTATGTTTATATAAAGACATATTCACCAGTGAAGAATAGTTCTCAGGGAGAGTTGGTTATCCAAAATCCATTCAAGAATCTCATGGCTATGAAATTTTGAAACTGATGTTCAAATTATACAAATGATGTATTCGTATGATTTTTTTTTAACCATTTTACTCCAAACAAGTCAAAAAATCCATTAATATGCAGGGAGATACTGAGTGTGAAAGAATATAAGAAAAACATTATTAAACAATGAGAAAAATAAAAGAACAGAAATTTATAAGATAGAAGGTAATGATTAACATTGCATTTAAACTTTTGAAGATCAAGCTTGACTGGAAAGCAAGAAGCTGAAAGAGAGTTCCACAAGCATGAGAAAACAAACTGTTAACATGGAACTGATGGTTACACCTAGCCATTTCAACTGTAAAATGATGAGTTCTTGCTACCAATTGTAGAAAAATCATGTGGTTGAGATAAACACTCAGTTGTGGAGCAAGCTAAGTGAATAATAATTCAACCTTGAGAAAGAGCTATTTATGGTGCCATGGAGCATCTCATTGTGCTAAAGTGGGATAGTCCATTGTTTGGGCTGTGATTGGCTGCTGGTACCTGAGTGGAGGTATTTCTATATAAATACCAGCTTGATTCATTAGTTAGTTTGCAGGGTTTGTATTAAGTTACAACCTGCTTTATTTTTGTCTGCCAGCTGGATGCTGGCTGGGACCCTTATGCCGGTAAGTGCTGTTTATTGTATTGTTATTCTACACCAACCTAGTACTGCATTTAAATTCATAGAGTTTAGGTACCATACAGGAAAATTCATCAGAACAATTACCAAGAAAGTATATATAGAAAAGTTTTATTTAGGAATAAAGTGTCACTGCTGACACTTGAGTTTAAACACAGATCACCAGTGAGCAAACACAGGTGATCCCATTATTTAATTAAGTAGACTATGTGACCATAGAGGAAATACATATTTGTAGGAAGTAACTGATGACTAACAATCGCTATTTCTAGTCTATCCTCTATCACTATTCAGATCGTTATATGCTAACCTATCCTCTATACTATACGGATCATTATTTCTACTCTATCCTCTATTACTATATGGACTGCTTTTCTCTACACTTTCTCTATTCAGATCAATAGAGTGTTTACTGTTTGAGCAAGTATTATCAGTGCTAGTGTTATTCAAAGGCATTTGACACTAGTATTGTTCAATGGTGTTACTATTGTTGTATATGCATTATATAAAGTTTCTACTACAATGAGCATTATGAAAGTGGCAATGATTATTCATTGACATTACAAGAAAAAAGGAATAAAGAAGCTACATAACAATGGTGGGAAAGTGACTAAAGTCAAGATGCTAAGTCATAAACAATGACATTGAAGATTCTTCTTTACATTTTATCAAGGATCTTTAAATATATAGTAGGAGCATCAGACCATATGTAGCAGCAATATTCTAAGTATGGATGAATAGTAGACTTGTAAATATATAAGATAAATTCTGGTGAGAAGAATTGCCTTGCACAGAACCAACTTTCCTCACAGCAAAAGATTTGATTTAATATAATCTTTCCACTTCATGTCAGAGGAAAAGATTAGCCTTGAAGGCACACCGAGTCACTGGAGGTTAGCATTTGTCATGCTGTGAAACAATTTTATCATCTTTGACATTGGTGACAAGCCAGCACATTGAATTCTCATATAAAAAATCCAAGATGATTAAAATGGATACTCATAATGCCAGATTACTGGTGAAATATGTCAACTTAAAATTTTCTCCAAATAATATATTTTTCATTTTCTTGAACTACACTCAGTTTTTGTCATATTTGCAACTAGTCCCCAACCTATATATACTGTTATTCCTATGCATAAATGGTAATAATAAAGTTAAATTTTTAATTCATGTAGAAGAAATGATTTATAATAAAATAGAACAATTATAACAATGTAGTATAATAACAGTTATATGATGAACAGAAGATTAATTTTTAAAGTCATATATTGTGAATACATCTATACACAACTGACTCCTATGTCTACAATGAGAATTTGGTCCAAAGATTGTGCAACTGACAGTCACTATACTGTGTTGATTCTTATGACCGCGCTGTCTACTTGGTCTGACAGTTGAACCATGAAAGTGAGTCACCAGGCAGAATTGGTTACTGTTACTATATCTTATATTATTATTATATCTATATATGTTCTATATGGGGTTCCCTTTCCCTACAGATATTGCAAATTTTAAACAAAGAAGTTTCTTATATTCTGTAGTATTCTTTAACAGTTTATCTCTTATTAAGTAACCATTCTTTCAAATCTACCTATTTATGTGGCTGATTTTCATCTTGGGTGTTTTGTTATTCATTTTGTAATTAGTTTTGAGAATAATTCAAATGTGTTTAAGTGGGAAATAGTTGCCAAAGTCTTCCTTATCTCCAACTACTTCTAGACTGAAGTACTTTTGCAGTGACATTCTTTTTCATATATACTGGTTAAATAGCTATATGAATACTTTGTGGAACTCAACTTCTACATCTGTTACTATGCCATCTTTGTATGCTGCTTTTCTGCATTTCACATTTGAAGTTCATTTGTTGTTATTTGAGGAACATCATTAGTATCTGCCTGAGTGATTTTAGTGATTTTTTGTTCCTAAAGTATACAGTTTGTCTAGCACTCTACCATTATCTTTAACATCTTGTCCTTATATTTCTGTTTCTGGCTTTTAATCTAACATTTGAAGTTTTACAGTGACATCCTTTTTCATATATACTGGTTAAATAGCTATATGAATACTTTGCAGAATTCTTTCTCATAGGTGAAATCTCTGGCTATATTTATATAGGGTGTCCAATGCTGATCTTTTTTCAAAATGCAACATTGGTGGAATTGAGACCTTTCTGATACAGTCACAACTGGGCTAATTATGTTGCAAGGATGAGTAATGACAGAATACCTTAGGTACTCATGTTTAGCCAGCTTGACAGTAGACCAAGAAATGTTTGATGGCCGTGACTCAGGTATAATGATAAGCTAAAAATGAACCTTTCATCTGTCAGTGGCCTCATACTAATTTCAAGCTGCCTGGATAGAAATA
Source organism: Acanthosepion pharaonis (assembly GCA_903632075.3). Taxonomy (NCBI): domain Eukaryota; kingdom Metazoa; phylum Mollusca; class Cephalopoda; order Sepiida; family Sepiidae; genus Acanthosepion; species Acanthosepion pharaonis. The sequence continues at coordinate 2,483,221 of CAHIKZ030001113.1, forward strand.
ACTGGAGATATTTGTGCCTGAGTGTTATCAGAAATTTTGAAAACTGTGTTATTGACTGGCTAAGACAGAAAGACAACGTCGAAAAGCATCAGCAAATGTTTCTATTGCTATGTCCCAAGATCCTTGCTGTTGCACAATATGCGGACTTGATAGAGGTTACTAACAGGACTGAAGTGTCACATACGTTGCAAACATAACAGCTGAATTTAGATTCACGTTTTTTTTTTTTTTCTACATTCAACATGTGAAAGCACTTGCGATACCTTTACCCTTCATCATTCACCAACCAGGGGAGGTAACACAGTTTCAGTGGCTAAGTTGGTACTGCCATGCCTAGTGCCACCAGCAGGTTTTGTCACTGTTGAAATCAATGTGAGAGTCCATCATAAAGCATAATATTTTTTTTTAATTTTTAAAAAATCCATATTACAACCAAAAATGTTAGCAGTTTCTCTCTTCTTTTTAAAATACACACTTTTCTCTCCTTGGAACCACTATAACCTCTTCATTTTATATATATATATATATGTATATATATATATATAAAACAAATATTATTTTTAGTGCATATCCATGTTTGAGGTAGATGCAAGATTTTCTAAGCTGTGAATTATGTAAAAAAAAAAAAGAGGGCACCTATTCAAATAATTTAATGTCAGATTGAAAATAAAGTCCATTAATTCCATATACACACACACACACACACACGTTTGTGTGTGTGTATATATATATATATTGTCTATTTAGGCAGCAATCTATATTTCATGCAAGTTTCATTGAATATGGCAGACAAGGTGCTTTGAGAAAGTTTTTTACACAGTTTCTCATGTGATCTTTAAATTTTTTCTTTTCGGTAGATAAATTATGTAAAAACTGTCCAATTGTTGTTTTTTTTCTGAGCTCTTTCAGCTATACATTTAGCCATTTTCAAGATTGAAATATATTAACTGTTAACATACGTAGATTGTTGTATGTATGCATTTATACAATGTTTCATTTTCAAAACATGGTCAAGATATTGTGTCCATGTTCATAGTTGATATTATTGAGTGTTGTTTTTTTTTGTTTTTATTAATATATATGAAGAGAGAGAGAGAGAGAAAGAGAGAAAGTGTCATTATAACAAAAAGTGTTAATGCAGAGCAAGCTGGATATAAACTTAGTCTTGGGTTTAACTCATAAAATCAATTAAGACAAAGTAATACCTTCTGACCAACCATTGCCAAATTGAATAAATGTCTTTTGCCATTTGTGACAAAAACTAGGTGACTTATAATTGATCCAGAAACTAGACTGAAACATCAGAAACTCATGGAGAAAACCTTAATCTTAAATTTCTTGGAGTCAGCACTCAGCATTGTTATCTCCAGCATAGCAGAAGTGTTCTTTTGTTTCCTGATACTATAATTGAAAATGGTGTTTTGCTTAACACATAGAGGCATTGGATTTTCTTATTTATGTTTACATATAGATATGTGCATATCCATTTCATGTTTGTGTTTCTTTCTTATCTACAATCTTAAAGATTATCACTTTAAAGTATTTTCACACTGATTTTTCTTTTGAAGCCTGAAAAACTAAAAGGAAATGTGGGAAGGTGAAGAATCAATTGAGCTGGTCATTTATCAAAGATAACAAAAGTGTCTGTTGACCAGTTGAGTTTTCATTACGAATAAAATGTTCTGTTTTATTCTGAACATTGTTTGTTGATTCCAAAATGATCTTTTGACCTTCTGTGTTTTTTATCATGTGAACTGTTTGACATATTTCAACAAAATCGATGACTCAACATTTCCTGTTGAAAACATTTCAGTTGATTTAACCTATTGTTGATATTAACAATATTTGAAAATTGATAAAATAAAATATCTCAGAGAAAATAAATTAGTTAACTGCAACATTGTTGCACACATTTAATGAAATCTAAGAAGTGTCTTTGAACTTTATTCAGCAATTTATTGTATAGTTGGTAATAAAGTCACAGAAAAAAGTTTCAAATTTGGTTAGCAAAATTAATCTAAAGTGGCTAGTAATAAATATTTCTGTTGGGTACTTCATGTGTTTATGGGTCCACATTGTTTGCAACAGAAATTTTTAGTAAATTGTTCCAATCTCTAGAAAATATTTTCATATCCCATAAGACGAGACCTTATGTGAAGAAAGTCTCAAGAAGTGTTTTTAAAGTTTGTGCCAAAACGTAAACAATGGTGATTGTATACAAAGACAGATTAAAAAAAAAGCATTTGCTAAAATGCTGCTGTCACATATTTGATATATTTCATACTTACAGTCTTAGTTGGCTTAGGATTGTGGTCACATGGGATATTTTTTAAATTGATGAAGTGATATTTTTTCTTATGTAGAATAATATTGTGATAGTTATAACATGGGTTGGTTTTTTGAAAAAGACATAGGAATGACATTACAAACAATAATGTCCAGATAATGATGTTTTATTATCATAACAAAACAAAGAGGAAGGATATGAAAAATAGTAATGGTATGATTAGCTATTTCCATACAGGAAACTTTCGGCATTCATTGAACAAATAGTCAGCATTAGTATCTTTTTTTAAAACAGTTTTTCATGTCCATTAACTTTTATTACTCCTTCTAGTATTGATAAAAGTTTACTTTCTAAACCTTTTTTAAGATAATCTGGAAAACCAACATCTAGATTATATCATTATTTTCCTATTTTGTTTGTGGATGCTGTTGGAAATCTTCAAGTGATGTGGTTTTTGTTATTTGGTAAAGCACTTTGTGATTTTCAAGTGCATATTTATAGCATATGATGAAGGATTGTCTTCATTAAAGATTCATTACAGGATTAATTTGCTTAAAGCCAATACATTAATCATTGATCTGAAAAAAATGGTTGTATATGGCTGATAGTTTAGACATTCATGAACAAGTTGGATGATGATGCTATTTAAGAGCATGACTTAAATATTTTGATAAGTTGATATTTTGTACATTATTTACATAATTCGGACTATTGTCCTCATCGTTGTTGCCATATTTATTACAACATTTCAGCCGTTGTACGCTCCGGCCTTCTTCAGGTGGTTGGAATGTTGAACTGAACCCTTTATTTCGCTCACTGGGGTAGACTGTTCTAGATCCACATGCCATGTTTGATGGATGTCAGTTATCAGTTATCTCCTGTTAATTCCTTTCTGAAAGTTCTCTACTGCTTTAACCGGGTATTGAACTCACACTCTTTGGGTCCTGTCACTGGATCTAACCAATGCCTTTATCCACTGTGCCATGTGTCCTTGTTGATATTTTGGTTTTGTAGCATTTTTGGTATTGGGCAAAACTACCTCTAGTTCAATTTCTTTATCTTCAATGTGAAATTTGTTAGAAATCATCCATATGCTGGTGTATTTGAAGTGTTTTGAATTGAGTTAATCAAAATGAAGGTAGACATTGTTAGATTCACAAAGGAGAAATAAAATATGCCTTGCTCCTACAGCATCCTGTGCTAAAGAGATTTTTTTATGTAGGGGTGTAGCAGACGTTATATATTAAAAGGGATTTAACAATAATTATTGTGCAGTTTTACAGTGAGCAACTGGCTCATTTGAATGATGCATTCAAAGAAAAAACAAATTTTCCAGGCCAGAAAGTGACACATTGGTTTTGTTGCCTGACAAAGCCTATCATCAGGTTGTAAATATAATGCTGCAAATGGTCATGAAGTTTACATGAAAAGTTCTTTGAGATGCAATGTTTTCTACAGAATTGATACCTGATTATCATTTGTTTTTTTCCATCCAAAACATGTTGTCATCTTGAAAGTTCCAACAATCTCAATGAAATTCAACCAATTTCTTAAATGAAAATCAGATTTATTGTTTCTGTCTGAATGCCTGGCATGAGGAGTTATATCATTATTTTCATTATTTTTCATGCAGACTATTGTCTTCATCTTTGATTGATAAGAAACGGATGAAGGCCAATGTGCACAATGAGTGAAATATGACAATAACAAAGATGAGGACAGTGGTTTGCATGTAAATAATATAAAAATCATTGTTCTAAAAAATACACAAATTATCTGAATTATGTCATAAGGTCATATAAAAGTAGAGAAAATACTTTAATGATTGAATAATGGTGTTATTCATTTATATGAATAAAATATTTAATAAAGAAAAGTACTTGCAACTTTTGTGTTGACTTAAATTAATGTGTTTTCTCTCAGAAGCTGAAATATCAATGAAGTCACCTGCTTATAAAAGATCTGTTCAGGAATTATACAATCATTTAATATTGATGAAAAAAAGTAATCTTCCTTAGGAAGGCATGTCTTTTGAGTCACTCCTCTTGGAACTTTGTACACATATCACAGAATTACTTCCACTTTTGAAAACATTCTGCAATGTCTTCTTTTGGAATGACCAGCAGATGCCTTGTTGCATTCTTCCTAATATCGTTCAAGTAATGAAATCTATTCACTTTTCAACAGTGATTTTAGCTTTAGGAAAATCAAGAAGGTACGAGACCTAATCTGAACTTTAGAGGGACTAACAAGCCAAGAAAATGCTAAAAAAGGAACCCCAACATTTATGGGACATGAAGAATGGGCAAGTGCATAGTCATGATGTAGCTGCCAGTCACTACTTGCCCACAGTAATGCCATTTTGCCTTCCACAAGTACTGAATGGCCCAGTGGATGAATGTGCTGGTTGATTGATCCTAAAGTGACTTGACCCAAAAAGTTGTGTATTCAATACCTGGTTACAGCAGAGAGAACAAAAACTTGGAAAATTGAGTTATTAAAGTGGAATTAACCAAAACTGAGATATCTAAAGGCATATCACATGAAATTAGAACAATCTACTCCTGTGGAATAAATAAAGGGTTGGTTTGAAATTCCAAGAAATATCGCCTGAAGAAGGCTGGAGTGTAAAATGGTCAAATATCGTGAATTTGATAATAAATATGAGAACAACACTTCCAATAATGTAAATGATATGAATACTGAAGAAATTGATGCAGTATTCCTTGTATTTATTTATATTTATCCATGTGCAAAAAATACTGAAGTAGTTGATGCAGTATTCCTTGTATTTATTTATATTTATCCATATGCAAAAAATTGCTGAAAACTTAGCCCAACAAAGAATTACCTCCAAAACAAATTCTGATCATTTATTCAGATTGTTATTAGTAGATCAGGCTGAAAACTTCCTTTTTTCTTTTATTGGTTCATTTGGGATTCCTCTGTGGTTATTTCTTATGATAAGTTTAAATTGGCACAACTCCACAGTATTTGTTGCCAGTATTTATAATAGACATCCATTTATTATGCATGATAATGTAGCTTTCTGTTTGTGGAAAATTCAGTCCTTTACTAATAAGACTGGAAGATCTCTCCAGGATGCAGGCATGAGTGATGGTATATACAGGTTGTTCACTGCCCATACCACATAGATCCCTGCTTGGCTATACTGACAAAATCCAAAAGTATACAAGGCATTACATTTGAAGCCAGCTTGGCTGCAAGTGTTACTGGAAAGATATCAGTGCTAACAGCCAAGTGCCTTCTGCTGGATTTTTTGTTTAGATTTACTTCTGTATTGTTTTCCATGTTTGGATATGAATACAAAGCAACTGCCTTCCTTGACTAACAAGCTCTGTCTACCCAAAGCAGCCAGTTATAAGGTTCCTGTTTGTATGTCTTTGACCTTTCTTCTCTGGCTTAAAGAATACTTGCCCAGTGTTTAACAAACTCATTATTCTAATGAATTGTCCTATGAGAAGAACTATTTAGATATACTGTTATTGACATCTCTTCATATTTACAGTGATTTAATAAAGTCTAGTATATTTGTGAGACACTTAATGATGACTAAACTCCAGACACTAGCAAACTCATTAAGGAGATAAGCTCATTAATGATCATACTATTAAGTTACTTTTTTTATTTCGTGTCATATTTCCCAGGATATAATTTTTTATCAAGCATTAATATTTTTGATAAGTTGCTATCTGGATTGATTATAAAAAACTTGCATTAATAGCCTTTCAGATTTAAATTAACTTATATAATCATTGAAGTAAAGTTTATTAAAAAAGGTAAAATAATAATAGTCTGAAAAAATAAAAAATTTATATCATATTTTATTCATTTGTTTATTAAGTTCTTGCTTGTATCATTACACAGAGATACACTTAATTTTATATGAAACATTATTTTGTCCTTATATAGAATAATATTTGTACTTATTATACAGAGATATATTTAGTTTTATATGTTTTTATTCTGTCTTTGTTAGGTGTCTTCTCCTATGTACAATGTCTCTTCAGGACATTGGCAATCATTTCTTGTACTTTGTACTTCTTATTAAATTTTGTCTCTTTGTTATCTCTCCTAACCCCTGTACTGCAATCCATTTACACATGCTTCTTAGCTAGGTGCCTCTTGCTTTCAATATATCCTGTGAGTATCAAATTTTCCAAGCCCTCTTTCCTCATTATGTTCCCTTAAAATTTTAACTCTTTCTGATGTTAAGTATGTGTTTTTTTTTTTTGTTTGCAATTTTTCTAACACCTTGTCATTGATCACATGTTTGGTCCATGGTATCCTCTGTATCCTTCTGAAAAACCATATTTCTGTTTTTCAAGTTTCTTCTTCATCTGTGAGAAGATTGTTTAGCATTCACTACCATACAGGAGGACTGCTATTACATAACAGTTCAATACTCTTTTCTTTTTTTTTCTAAGGAAATTTTCTTGTTTCTTAATATTTAACTTAACTTTTTTTCACTGTCTCAATGAGTACTTGGATTTTGGTGTCACAATTTCTGTCCTCTGCTAAAACACTTCCCAGATATTAAAATTTTTGTACTTTGATTTTGGTATCTTGAATTTGTAATTTGTATTTTGGACTATTCCTACTGACTTATAATGTTTTCTTTCATAGAAAATATGTAGATACATATTCTACAAAACATATTCCGAGAGATATGTATGTTTATGTTGAGTTTGCAAAACACACACACACACATATATATATATATATATATATAATATGGTGAGATTGAACACAGTTATTAGCTGTTGTTGAACTGTTCCTTTTGCTGACAACCATACATTCTATCTTCTTGCAATTGATATTTAGTCCTTTCTTCACATTTTCCTTCACTATCTTCTGGAAGAGATCTCATAGCTCATAGTTTCCTTTCTCTATCTGCTAACAACACTATCTCATCTGCATATCTAATGTTGTTAAGATTTTGGTCACAAATAATGAATCCTGCTAATTCTTTCAGAAATGCTTCACTGTATAGGTTGAATAAGTCCACTGAGAAGACACATCCTAGTCTTACACCATTTTTTATTTTAGTATATTATTTGCTGGTTCATTTTCTATCCTTAATTATTGTATAGGAATACACTGAATTTTGTATGTAACATTATTCTTTCTTTATCAAGGATATTATTTGAATGTATTGTATAGAAGTATATTAAATGTTTTTATATATATATATATATATATATATATATATAGTTGGACTGATGTGAGTTTCACGTTGTTTGCAATCAGCAAAAACATACATATTTTACACACACACGTACATATATATAAACATATATATATTAAAAAGAAGAGAGAAACAGCAAACATTTTTGGTTGTAATATGGATTTTTTTAAAAATATATATTATGCTTTATTTTCCATAATTTTGCAACACAGGTTTTAGGTCTCACAACCTTTTTCAGGCAAAGAGTGGATATTTCTGCATATTATTAAAATTAATTAATTTTCCTTATGTTTTTTGATGTCAAAAATTCTCTTTTTTATGTAGTAGTGACACAAAAGTCTTTCTTGGACTGATGGTGAGAAAATTCTTCTGCTTGAAGAATAATAAAACAATTAAGATTGGTCTGAGAAAGGGGGAGAAAAAATATCTGTATTCTTATTTTTTAATGACCCCTGTGTGTTCTTAGATTTCCATTTTTTTGGATTGTGTGTTCTTTTATATATATATATATATATATATAGGTTTAAGGTATTTATGAGTACTCAATATCAGGAATAGAGCATCTGTAAATATAAAAGTGGACATTAAAGTAAACGCCAAGGGGTAACAGACTGTTTCATCTGAAATACAATCGTCAGGCCTGATGATTGCATTTAGCATGAAACAGACACTCACTTCTAGGTGTTAATTTTAATGTCCACTTTATATATATATATATATATATATATATATATATATTCAACAAATAAATGGATCTATATTTTTTAATCCAACATTTTTATTACTTCAAACTTTATTGTTGTGGATACTTCATATTTTAAACAGAGATCCCATATTTATTTATTAAGCATGACATTGTGTATTACATCTATCTTCTATCAGCCTGTGTATTCAAGAAGTCTTAGTAAAGAAAATGTGTTCCCTGGCAGAGATTGAACCTGCCTCCCTTTTTGTAGGGGAAATCAACATTTGATCTAGTGTGCTTTACTGCTCAACCAATTATTTAATAAGAAAAGCCAATAGAAAGTATAATACACACTGTTTAATACAAATATGAAGTATTCACTACATAACATTTGATGTTATATATGTATATATATATATATATATATATATATATATATATATAACTTTAAACATCATTTTTAGTGGATACTCATATTTGAGTAGGTACTCCGGTTATTTATTAAACAGTATATTGATTTATTTTCATTTGCTGGCCTGATTATTTGATAAATCTTATTAGAAAAATTTGCACCCTTTGACAGAAATTAACCAGGGCAGCGGAAGCCACTGTTTGGTTTGATTCACCTTACAGTTTGGCCACTAAAGAACAGATGGTCAGACAATGTTTTTTGAGGAATGCATATTTTTCTATTAAGATTTATCAAATATTCAGGCTGGTAGATGGAAATAAATACATATACCAATTTAATAAATAAGTGAAGCATCTACTCAAATATGGGTATCCGTTAAAAATAACATTTAAGCAATAAATTAAAAATATCCATTCTTAAAAAAATTCTTTTCATTTATGGTTGGATATGAAAGTGAGCAGAGATGTATATTTCAAAAATGGGAAAAGTTCTGTGTTAAAAAGCACTGTTTAGGCTTTGTTTTGACTGGGAGGTTCTTAATGGCTGATAGGTCAAATGCACATCGGATCTAATGATGGTTTCACCGAGGAGAATGCCGGTTCAAATCCTGCTGCAGAACATATATCTTTTTAATAAGATTTCTCTGGTAGATGGAAATAAATAAATATATTGTTTAATAAATAAATG